>CAIIXF020000010.1:36922957-37115315 GCA_903813345.2 Owenia fusiformis | reverse complement strand
AGTCCAGAATCAAATGATTTGTCCAGAACCTCTTAAGATCCTGTTTGTTCTGCTATTGTAGATGTCTGATTATGTTCAGCTACCTAAATGTACTGTGCAGTTCTTTTTATACTAGTGTGTAAGAATAATCTAGAAATTAATCTTTTGGAACTACATCTTGATTGGACATATTTGGTGACATGATTCAATTTGAACAAATGTTTACTAGTTTCAGAATGTTCTAAAAGGTCGAGGGTTAATGAGTCATTCAGTTCAATTTTGTGTTTACAAGATATACATGTAATGTCATTGTGACCTTGACCTAAGATTCCTAATAAAAAGGTAACAGTATATGCATATTGATAAACTAAACTTAAAGTGAGTATAATAGACTATAGAAGACAGTACTACTGTAACATCTCCCTTCTTAAAAGAAAAGTTGTTAATACAATGAACAACTTTCACAATAATATCTTGTGTAGCGAGGGTTAAAATCTTCTAAAGATGAGGTTGATTCAAATATTTGGTATCAAATACCAATGATCGACTTTTAAATAAACTTACTAAAATTGAATAAAATCTTTGAAAATTTGAATTAAAAAGTGCAATATCAAGCAAGAAATATACAGAATATAAATATATAGAAACAAAAGTATTGAAAAAATCGAATAAAGACGCTAAAGAAATGGCGTTATAACGCCTGATTTATTAATCGTGAAATTCTGAATAATCATTATACGATAACGTTTGTTCACAAACAACAATTACAATTTAAGTAGATCTTTCACTCTATCCACTAATATAGCAACCATATCTTCCACATATTTCACCTTTATCTGGAAAGAGAATGTATCGTCTGGTCGTCCAAGGAATGACACTACTATCGTACCACTGAATTCACCAGTCTCTGCGACGGCAAGGGCTACGTTAAATCTAAGCTTTTTTATATTAATGATACCCCCGAGGCCGAATTGAGTGATGAAGGAGAGAGCGTTCAGACCAGCCTTTTGTAGCCTATTCACGCCATCCAAAACGGCTTGGGCGGTTAGCACTACGGATCTATAATAGTAAAATTCAAATTTTAAAATGAGCTACATGCATTTTACTTTAGAATCTTCGATATCATTCAAATTAAATATATTGCAAATATTCTACTTTACGAATCTACGTCAAAAATGTAAGTGTTCACACCCATCATTCAATGTTTATTTCTAATAAGTCAAAATGTTCTCAGGCAGACTTTGTTTAAGAATAATCATTTGAAAATTGAATTGCGACCTTTCCTCATATGTTTTTTTCAATCTTTTAAAATCTTTATACTTGATCAGATCAGATATCCCTATTCTTTTTTGGAAAATCAAATAAGAACACTGGCATGTTTTATAGAAAAAGTTGCATCAAACATATTACACTTTTTATCCTTCCCTTCTTCCGTTAACTCTAATGTCTGCAACCTTTTTTATTACATTTGGACCCCCTCTGCGATTTTACTACTTGTCTGATTTCATTATTGTTGGTACTGTTGTAAGCCTTATTCAATCACTTCTTCGGAAATGTTTTATTTTCTAAAAAAAGTATGTCAATATAGGGCAAGACAAGGTCAACGTGACCTAAGGGGTGTACATTTTTGACATATTGTAATAAATTGTCAATTTTCTCTTTCACAATAACTTTTTTGTGCCAAAAATGGCTTCGCTGCCTTCAAGAATAATCTATTATCTTTCAAATAAAAGCATGGTAAAAGCATTTCTAGATCTGAAGTTACACACTTTCAAAGATAGCAGGTATCGCAAAATCCCATTGAAATCAATGTAATGTAAAATTGAATAGTCTGCAATTTCAAGTTCAACTTATTTTTGGTTTTAGCATATATATTTCAAGATGTATAACAAAACAGTAGACAGTTAATATTAGATATAGAGGGAGAATGTACACAATCCGAACAGACATCAAGGAAGTAAAATTGATGGGTTGACAACATAATCCTTGCTAAAGGTTAACTTGAAAATATATTATTTTAAGTGATTTCGTATCTGTTAAGTGATATCGTATAAGAAAATTTGCAATGTGTGAAAAGAATATAAGCCCAAGACTCAATGCATTGTGGCTGATTCATTCCACTCAAGCTTTGTTCCTTAAACTTTGCAAATATTTTAAACAACATCTTAGTGGAATGATTCAGCAGACAATGCATTGGGTTCAGGGCTTAAATCCTTAAATGTTGATGGCATATTTTTAAAACGTTAATCCAACATACAACACTTTTCATGCCTTCCCTTCTACTTCCGTTTATGTAGACAGGTAGATGCTTACCAGTGACGACAGAATACTCACTGTGCTTGTTCAAGTACTGCAGCAGTTGCGTCCATCAATCCCTTCGGTCCTTCCAACGAACTAGCGAGGCCTTTCATAGACTCTTCGAGACCAACCAACGCAAGCTTCGCTGCTTCAAATGCAAGATTGTTTTCTTTAGCCACTTTAAGAGCAAAATCCGCAGCTGATTGCATTGCAAAAAGACCTGATTTCAAACCGACTAACGTAAGACTCAGTGTCTGCAAAAGAGGAAAGACTCTTTGGACTAATTGCAAAACATATACAATTTACATCTCTTACACCTCATTGGATTGATTGCATTGAGCTTAATATTATTTACTTTCTATACTTTTATTGCGTCATTGAAATTCCTACTTTTATTGGTAACAAGCATGCCGTTCTAGTAGCTTCTTTAGCAGCACATTCTGCAACCTCTCGAATCCTCTCAAGTCTCAACTTCTCAGCAGTTTCTCTCGCCGTCTCTGCCACAGTCTCTCTTGTTCGCTCATTGAACTCTCTTCCTGTTTCTACAGTGCTCTCCCTAGCACTCTCAGCGGTCTCCCGAGTTCTTTCACTCGCTTCTCTACCCGTTTCTTCGGTAAACTCCCGTGCATCCTCAAGTCTTAATGCTTCAGCGACATTTTCCGATGCTTCTTTCGAACTCTCCCATGGATTAAAGCCTCCGATGAAACGTTTTTGTCGATCTTGGATCCTATTTTCTAAATATTATTTCATAGACAATTTATATCTAATGAGTACCACAGAACTGCATGGATCAGATACTAGTTTGCACTAGGGTATTAGAATTACGCCCAAACATATGTCATTTTATTTAATAATATGAAAACAAGTACTTGTCATGTGTAATAACTACTTGTTTTAAACTGGTCGCGTTTTAAATATGCTCTTTTTCCACTGTTTCCTTTTTTCTTTTCACAAGTTTGTTAACATAATTATCTTTATACTTACTCATTATAGCAGAGATGATTCGTTTTGTGTGAGAATGGAGGAAACCTTTAGATTCTTTGGCATCAAGTCTTTTATCCAGCAGTGAATCTAAAATATAAATATCTACTGTTACCATACCTGCTTGGAGGACGCTTATTTTAAGCAGAATTGTTGAGTACAATGTGCGAAATAAATTAAAAACTATAACAGAGCAACTCCACAGAGAAGAAAATCCCACTGAACAACACAGGTTTTGATAAATCATATAGCATTTGAACGAAATCTGTCTACTGGTATTTGAGTTATCAATAATTACGTTCTTAAACGGATAATGGCAGCCATTTTGAAATTCAGGAGCCATATTAAAAATGTCTCCTTGGGCGAAGCTCCTTTGTCCCTTTGCATCAACATATTAAATTTCAACGGAATCTGTCTACTGTTATTCGAGTGATCAACGATTACGTTCGTTTGCGAAAAATGGCGGCCATTTTGAAAAACAGCTGCCATCTTAACAATTTCTTATCGAGCAGATCTCCTGTGTTCCTAGTTCCTACCCATCAGCATATAAAACTTGAACAACATCTGTCTGCTGGTTTTTGACTTGGTTTTTGAAAAATGGCGGCTATTTTGAAAGTCAGCAGCCATTTTGAAAATGTCTTATTGAGCAAAGGTCATTTGTCCCTAGGCATGAGTATATTATGCTTGAACGAAATTCATCTACTAGTATTTGATTTATTAAAGATTACGTTTTTACGAAAAATGGCAGCCATTTTGAACTGAGCGGCCTTATTGAAAATTCCTTCTCGAGCAGAGGTTCAACCCCCATTAGCATATGTCAATACAATTTGAATCAAATCCGTCAACCAGTATTTGAGTTATCGCCCGGACGGACGGACGGACAGATTTTATATATCTTCGTTCGATGGGATAATAATCGATTTGTATATCATAATATATCACAAAAGAAATATAACAGACATTTTGCAGATATCATACCTTTAACAATCGTATCGCCATGCAGTAATTGTACACCACGTCGCATGCTTCCTAAAAAATAATGAATATTGTTGGAAGTATTCAATCGTTTCATATAGGCTAGCATACTTCCTAAAATGGTTATACAGTAGCACAGGGACAGAACAAGTCATACACCTCTGTTTTCCCAACCTTTTCAATTCACAACAATTTTTATGAAATTTTCACAGGAAAACGTTTAAGCATTCAGCTTTTAATTACAGTTTTTAAAAATGACGGCGAACTTCTGTTAAGGGAGGATTTTTTTGTTTTGTTCGAAATGGAAGACAATCTAGTAGTTATTGATTTTGGGTGCTAGCTTAAGTGTACTGACTCATGTTCATGGATATTTACGCTTTTGTTTTATCTATTTCACAAAGATTATTAGTTAAAATTGAATAATAAATAATTCTAAATTATTTTTAATTAATTAATCATTTTAATTCTATAAATAATTCTTAATTAATGATAAAAGATATGTTGTGCAATCTAGGTAGCCCTGACCCTAAAGTATTTCAGTTTCATGTCTAAATCTCTTTGCATGCTGTTGAAAGTAAATTAAACAATTAAACCTCTTTCAATGTTCTTTCATTCTACTCAGTGCATCGGTCTAATTATAATAGCCATGATTTGATGACCATTTACAAAACATGCTCACAATGCCGATATGTGTCTCACTGACTGGACATAAATCCCATCAGATTTTTATCTGTAGGCCTATTTTCTTCACGAACAACCCTTTGAAACAAGAGATAAGGAGGAAGATGACAGCCATACACAAGATGTATATACTCCTGTTGTGAACAATTACGCCCAATACGTTCAAGTTGGCCTCCATACACGATGCCCTTATTATGGCACGATTTGGAAAAAGCCATAAAATCGTGACTACTAGAGATAGACAAACGAAACTTGGGGAAATGACAATACATTGGACAAGGCCTAATATTGTGCCAAATAAAACACTAAACTCGTGCTTGTTTAAGTTACCTTTTTGGCCCACCCTGTATTACAAAATGAGAGCTATTTAATTCAAGTTATTTTAATATAAAATTCTAACTGATGTCTAAATAAAACATGAGACGGATCTCAAAAAGCAGATTGACAATGGTTATTATTCTCAAGTATCCGATGAAGGCAAATGTCTACATTATTGCATCTAAATAAGGTCAATGCACAAACGCTATGTAAAGAAAAAAACCAATTGTCTGTCATCATTTTTTAAAGCTAGGCCTATAATTATAAAAATTGATTATAAGCAGAATATTTTGTATGTTAGAAATGCTTTGAGGATTTTCCAGTGAAAATCTCACAAAGAATTACGTTATTAGGAAAACATAGGTGTATGACTTCATCTGAGAAATTATAAATGTTTTCTGTGATTCAAAAGTTCATCATCTAGTTAAGTAATCACAGTATACATTTATTCATAAGGTAAAATTCATTCCTACTTTTCTTGCGCTTTGATGAACATCCATCTGGACAGCTGTCTTCTATTTTCTTAATCTCGTTTTCCATTTTAATGATCTCTGCCTTCGCATCCTCTAATTTCTCAACCTCTCTTTCGGCAGCTTCTACACTGTCCTTCCATTTCCTTTCCAAGTCGTCAATCTTTGCTTTCTGATCACCAATCTCTCGAGCTTTGGCATTAATTGAATTTTGAATCCCATCAACCTAAAAATACATAAACCTTGTATCGGCGATAGTGGCTCCACTTCACACTCTATCAGCTTTTTCTATCATATGCCACTGTGGACTAATCAAATCACCTAAACAATTAGGCTTAAATATATTATAACTTTTATGACAAACTTTGTATATATAATTATATTGATAAAGGCTACACTATTATAATAAAAACAAGTTATTTAATCGTAATGTTATAAATAAAAAGTAGCATTGGCTGAAACAAGCGTTCTTACAATAGCTTTCTTGGCTCGCAGATCTTCAGCTGCATTTTCCATACTTTGTTTAGCTGATTCAAGTTCTTTAGTGGCTGTATCGAGGGCCTCACTTGCCTCCTCACTTAAATTATCAATGGCATCGATCACCTTATTCTTCAAGGTATCCAAGAGTGTTTGCTCAAAGTATCCCGATACACTAAACGTTGCAGAATCTAATGATGTGTAACTAGCAGTAAGCGTAAGTTTGGCTTTAAAGAGATCTAAGAATTCACCCCCTATTTCAAAGTGAATACCTTGTGAATCGACTGTTATATTAACAGACGCACATATTTTAAGCACACAAACTTTCCCCTGAATATCAATCTTGGCTCTAGGTGGATTCCACCCAACGTCAACTAACAATTCTGGACCAGATTCACCATCACCATCAACACTGATTAGATCATTGCCAATGTTAAACCGATCTACTGTCAGAAATATGAATATACCATTAATGTCCATGCGCATTCTACTACTAACTCTAAAGCGCATTATTTGTATTGTGCCGTTAAATCTAAACCCACTGGGTATTGTTACACCATTCGGTAACACTTTACCAAACTGGGAGTATGATGTATCAATACCATCTGGAAAACCTATCTCATCTAAAGCCTTTGGCAGACTCGGGAAATACGCAAATGCAGCTAATATTTCGGGGATCGTTAATTTAGAAATTTTTCCTAAGAAATAACTTTCAGAAGGGACAATTTTGTTGAGGCCGATAAACAAAGATGCATTGAAGAGTCTTGCTTTGGAGTTGTCAATCAAACCGATTTGAGCACGGCCCCCTAGATGCAACTCAGAGATGACGGTGGGTTCAGGTAGTATGCCTATTTTAATAAATAGGTCACATATAGTTACAATCGGAATAGTGAATGGTTTAGGCCAACACTCCACCATTGCCATCTCCAATGTTGCCCCTGTAGTTGAAAACCCAATCGCACCAGAGAAACGTAAAGCAGGATCATCTATTATCAGACTAGCTATCAGGGCTACCTCTATCATAGATGGTCTTACAATGATTCTAAACCCTAAACCAGACAGCATAAATCCTGGAGCAATCTCTATTTCTTTAGGAATCGTCGACTCGAGTAGGAGGTCATCAATTGCAAGTCGCCCCTTCATAACCATAGAGAGATTAGGAAAGAACTTGTTAAAAACTCGACAGAGGAAATCACCCGAACAGTCTGCGGCAACTGGGAGTTTCATATGGACAACAATCGATACACCATCTAATGTATTGGTGTTGCTCAACATTGTGAGTCTGAATTCTAATTCACTCCTTCCCATGGTTGGTATTTCATAAGTTGACATTACGAGTCCGATAGAGCTTTCGTCAAATATCCTACTACCTGGCATTGACGTTATGTCAACGTTACCCTTAGTGAGTTTATCTATAACGCTAGTGAGTCTAGTCTTTTCAAGTACAATGCCTAAAGCCATAAGCATAGCCCCATCTACCTTTCCTCCTAATACTTCTACCTTCGAAGCATCAAAACTACCTATAACTGCAGTACCACTTACTCTCACACCAAAATTGCTGCCTATCAAAACTTCAAAACATGGATTTTCGATTGAGAACGTCTCGAAAATATTATCGACGAAATCAGGAAAAAACGACGACGCTAATTGTGCCATGACTTTACCAACTTCTAGTGGTTTTTCAGAACAAGCAGATGCCAAAAATTCGGATGCTCCAGGTGGTTTACTAATGCTAAGTGCAATGGGATAGTTCTTTATCAGCCACGTGCCACTTGCCACGAAGCTTAACGTCCTTGGTTTTCCTAGTCCTATGACAAAGTTAATCCGAGGTTCTTTTATCTCGAACACATGTTTCACTATTATTATGTCATCTCCAAGTATCACTGGAATATTTAACTCATTGATATCACCGTTATAGTTCATATTAGAAAGACTTTGACTGAGAAACGCCGCCAATGGAAATCCAGGTGGAAGCTGAAGATTGATCGAGTTGAGAACTTTGTTTATGATACCCTCGATGTCAAGCTGTGGTCCTGGCAAAATTGTAAAGCCAATTGACTTAGGAGCAGAATATTTAACCATGAAATTCATCGGGTCTGAGTCTTCGTCAAATCTTGCAGTAAACAATAGGGTGATGCCCTCGGTGACTGATGGTAGTAAAGACATTACGTCAGAATCACTGGTAAAGTTGACAATAAGCTCGGGAATATCTTTAGAAGCCCCAATAATCGCTACTTCTGGAAAGGCTAAACTACCAATCAAAGGCACAGTAGATATATCATAGCTCCCAATATGTTGAATAATTGAGGCGAGGGTCAGTTCTTTCATCAGGGCAGCCAATGAAAATCCATTTGTGAAATTACCTCCTTCTTTGAGTCTGTTGAAGTTTAACATGATGTTTGTACTACCAAGACCAGGTACAGTTGATGTAAAGGAGAATTGGAACCCATTGCCAGAATCTGTAAATTTAGCAACAAGACTCATGTCACTTACAACAATGCTATTGAACTTCAGTTCATTGAAAAGACCTAATGCACTAGTAGAATCACCGGGTACCACTGCATTTGCGACACTTCCCAACAATGTGGCAAGGGTTACATCAGATGTAACTGGGCGTGCAGTGATGTCGTATTCCCCACTATCATAGCCTGCTAGGATAGTAAATGAAACCCCTCCAAAGTCCCATGTAGCATTAAACGACACAGTGATCGTCTTATTTGGAACCGCAATAGACAGGTTGATCTCGATATTTGTAACACTTAAAGTAGAAGGAATAATTGTTATCTCCCGATCATCAAATAAAGTAGCTGAAAGTTCCAAGGTTTCATTACAGACATTGATTTCAAGATAATTTACGACCAAATCAGACAAATCAATAGGATTATTCCCAATTGAGCCTAGCCGAAGTGCTTCTGCAATACCACTAATAGTATTTAAGACTTTTTCAACGATAACATTAACATTCAGACAGTGATCAGGGTTGGGAGTTAAGGACACCGTGCAACCGTTGGACGCCCACGTTACTTTGCAGTTATCAGCCACAGTCTGCTCGTTGGTGAACACGCGTGATTTTAGTGTGAACAAGTCAGATAAGGTAGGCAAGGTATCTGAAATAAAAGAAACACCATTGAGGAAAATGAAGATATTAAACATGAGTATAAAAACAATAAAAAATAAAGTATTGCAGTGGTCAATGCAATGCTACAGGATTGTCATACTTTAGCTTGCACCAATGGCCAAACTATGTGCTATCTGGTTATACCTCTTACCCATTGGTACATAATCGTACCTGGCAAAATAACCTCTACACCCTCTTGTGGCTGTATCATCACACCTGGCTGCTTTGTAGAATCATCACCTATATCCGTTTGTGTTTTGCCAATATCCAGCTTTTGTGTTGCTATAATGTCATAAATAACTAATTACATTACATGTTGAAATTCAAATGTTGACATGGAGGTTTCAGGGGCCCATAGACAATAGAATGTTTTATTTTCTATACGGATTACCCAATATGTGCTTGAAGAGAAACATGGTGCCATCGATAAACATTAATTTGGGTTTCAAAAATATTTTTATAGACTAAGACTCCTAAGCCTAGTTGGAGCTAGCATCACAAATAAGTACAGTTTAACTTGATACATGTTTTTGAAAATATATTATTTCATTTTCAGTGATCCATTCACAGCGTCAAGTCGGTTTATGCCTGTCATCTCAGTATTTTGTACCCGGCCTCCCCATTATCCAATCGTATACGAAGAGCCATCAGTCCATTCACCAATCAAATCACGTTTTACATTGACCAATTAATTTATTGTACCTGTTATATCTATTATCAACTCTTATACTTAAAGCCATCAGTTCATTCACCAATCAAATCACTTTTTACATCGACCAATCAAACCAATTGTACCTGTCATCTCCATTATCCAATCATATACTACAAACCATAAGTTCATTTGCCAATCAAATCACTTTTTACATTGGCCAATCACAATTGTTCGTGATTTCCGTAAGGTTTGAGATAACAGCGCGGATCGAGATGCCGACCTAGAAGTATTACCATCTGAATAGTTATCAAAAAAATAAACACAGGTGAAACTCCCTAAGTTTACTGCACATAAAATGTATTAATGTATTAAATAATAAATAGATTAAACTAAGATAAGGGATATGGGACTGAAATAATTAGTGACGCGTATGTTGACTTATCTTGCACTGACTTGAAACTTTTCATATTTCTACTTTCGATATTTTCAAAAATGTAACACTTAAATTTGAGATCAATCACAATTTCAAAAAATTGACACCCTGGTATACAGGGTGTCAAAAACAACAGCAACCCCCTCTACAGCAAAATGTCCTTCATGTTACATATCGTGTCATACATCATTTGAAAGATAATATAATTCAGTACTTTGTTTGCTGCTCTGTTACTGGTTAAGGTCAAATTTTAAGAAAGTGGAATATGAAAGAATTAACCGAGATTTCAACTGCACTGAACATATGGGCTGAGTTCTAAAAAACAGGGTATAGGAATTGATGGACAAAGAGCCTCTTAAAACGATATAGAAAGAATGTAATTCTGAAGAATGTGAGGAAAGTGCTTAGAGGATTATGGAATGCTACACCTTTAGCTGAATTTTCATTGATAATTATATCCATCCAAATAAGCTGCTGTTTAAGCAGCAACTGATGATCATACCAACTACTAAGAATCAACTGTAAATCTGTAAAATTATAAGATATAAAGCTGAAATTTCTCAGGTTACTCCAGAATTAAATTGTCTTTGAAATGAGATATGACATACCATGTAACATTGAGTAAGTTTTGCTGTAGAGGGGTATAAATGGGTAAAGAAAGACCTCTTTACGTTGGAATTTTTATTTGCTTTACCTGCGATGAAATAACTTATAATATTCATGGAAACACGCAACTTGTCTTTATTTCCAATACCTCCAAATTTTCCCAATTATTTCCTCGATTACAATAGGTCGCAATTGATGAGAAATTTTATGATTTTTTGAAAATCGTCATTCCCACGTAAACCAATAGGAAATGGTGGGTTCGGGGCAAATCAGATTTCAGGATATCTATTCTGTAAAAGATTCAGCAAAAATCATTTTGAGATCAATCAATCATTTTGAGATCAATCACAATTTCAAAAAATTGACACCCTGGTATACAGGGTGTCAAAAACAACAGCAACCCCCTCTACAGCAAAATGTCCTTCATGTTACATATCGTGTCATACCTCATTTGAAAGATAATATAATTCAGTACTTTGTTTGCTGCTCTGTTACTGGTTAAGGTCAAATTTTAAGAAAGTGGAATATGAAAGAATTAACCAAGATTTCAACTGCACTGAACATATGGGCTGAGTTCTAAAAAACAGGGTATAGGAATTGATGGACAAAGAGCCTCTTAAAACGATATAGTAAGAATGTAATTCTGAAGAATGTGAGGAAAGTGCTTAGAGGATTATGGAATGCTACACCTTTAGCTGAATTTTCATTGATAATTATATCCATCCAAATAAGCTGCTGTTTAAGCAGCAACTGATGATCATACCAACTACTAAGAATCAACTGTAAATCTGTAAAATTATAAGATATAAGGCTGAAATTTCTCAGGTTACTCCAGAATTAAATTGTCTTTGAAATGAGATATGACATACCATGTAACATTGAGTAAGTTTTGCTGTAGAGGGGTATAAATGGGTAAAGAAAGACCTCTTTACGTTGGAATTTTTATTTGCTTTACCTGCGATGAAATAACTTATAATATTTATGGAAACACGCAACTTGTCTTTATTTCCAATACCTCCAAATTTTCCCAATTATTTCCTCGATTACAATAGGTCGCAATTGATGAGAAATTTTATGATTTTTTGAAAATCGTCATTCCCACGTAACCAATAGGAAATGGTGGGTTCGGGGCAAATCAGATTTCAGGATATCTATTCTGTAAAAGATTCAGCAAAAATCATTTTATATAGAAAATTGAATTGCCTAACTATTTTGTGCACTACGTGTTTAGTTTACTTGATGAATACTAAAGTCACAGAGCTTCAAAGTAATTGAAATTCATTTTTCGCCTCCTGTGTTATTTCAATGCGAGAGGTTTGTAGAAAAGAAATTGTGACTTTAAAGACCTATAACTTTGTTGAAACTGAAGAAACGTATCAATGTTTTGTTAAATAAAGTTAGCAAATTCAATTGCCTACCTAACTTGTATTTTTTGAAAAGGTTAATAGAAAAATGTGCATATGAAAGAAATGGTGTAGCTTTTGTACCCTGTTGATTTGGTGGACTTGTCAGGTCTGGTGTAGGAGTTGGGGTGTTTGCTTCATGTTCTTGAAAGTGCACACAAAATTCGCCCCTGCAACCTTTAGCTACCCAAATTGTCCCGGCTTCATAATTTAAACCCCATTTGTTCTTCATGCATTGTGTCCTGAAACACATAACGAATTATTAAGTCTCTCATGTCATATCTATCCATCTCTCCCCCCCTCTCTATCCCTCTCTCCCCTCCCTCAACTTTGCTCTTAATTACACCACATGCTACTTGTACAGATGAATTTACACAAACATAACTGATCTTATCTTACCCTGGCGAGGACAAATGTAATATGTTATACCTTGTTGGCCTGATTATGGTAAATGTATTTTATACCACAATGACAGGAAAATTGACAGATAGAGAACTACTGTGAAACATGTTCAATCTGCGTGTATCTTTAGTCCTACCTTGACACCTGGGTCTTGAGTGTTACGTCTTGCACTGACATCGATGCCAAGAATGGTTTGTCGTCGAACACAGAACACGTGGTATTCCTCCATCCTCTACTTGCGCAGTATAAGCAGTAATCCCCTAGTGATGAAATATCAACTAGACATTTAAGATCGTGAAGCAATCTCATGGAGGCCCTCGTAGGCATTTTTAAAGATATAAAGGTCAACCAATTGTAAAATCTCAGATTTGGGGTCAAATGTTAACTTATGAGAGTTTGAACTTCATCCTGAAATTCTGAATTTTTCGAATAGACCCCTTATGTCTGTTTACCTTCATAATCCAAGAACCCCTATAAAGATTTATTAATCTTACTTCGGGAACAGTTGTATAATTGATTTCTGCATATCCTAACAAAATATTTTTGAAAATCTTGAACTTTCGGAAAAGTTCTATCAAAATAAAAAAAAGGTTTTTGGCCTCATCTGTAGGCAGGGTGTCAAAAACAACAGCCCCCCCCCCCTCTACAGTGAAAAGTCCTTAATGGTACATATCGTGTCATACCTCATTTGAAAGATAATATAATTCTGGAGTTATTCATCAAATTTCATTTAATTAAACTTTATATTAAAAAAGCTTCATTGTTTCAAAGTTTGCTACTTCTGAAATTTGTTTGCTGCTCTGTTACTGGTTCAAGGTCAAATTTTAAGAAAGTGGAATATGAAAGAATTAGCCCAGATTTCAATTGCACTGAACATATGGGCTCAGTTCTGAATAGAGTATTCAGAACCGAGCCCAGAATTCAGTATAGGAATTGATGGACAAAGAGCCTCTTGAAAAAAAGATACAGTAAGAATGTAATTCTGAAGAATGTGAGGAAAGTGCTTAGAGGATTATTGAATGCTTCACCAATTATCAGTATTTTCATTGAAATCATATCCATCCAAATAAGCTGCTGTTTAAGCAGCAACTGGTGGCAATGCCAACTACTAAGAATCAACTGTAAATCTGTAAAGTTATAAGATATAAAGCTGACATTTCTCAGGTAACTCCAGAATCAATTATCTTTAAAATGAGATATGACATACCATGTAACATTGAGTACTTTTTGCTGTAGAGGGGTATAAATGGGTAACGAAAGATCACGAGAGTTCATTTTACACTCCCTAAATAAGTTTGGAGACCTTAGCTCCCCCATTGGACTACGTGTTAAAGCCGCTTTACGTTGACATTTTTATTTGCTTAACCTGCAATGAAATAACTTATAATATTTATGGAAACGTAACTTGTCTTTATTTCCAATACCTCCAAATTTTCCCAATTCTTTTCCTCGATTACAATTGGTCGCAATTGATGAGAAATTTTATGATTTTTTGAAAATCGTCATTCCCATTGAAACCAATAGGAAATGGTGGAATCGGGGCAAATCAGATTTCAGGATATCTATTCTGTAAAAGATTCAGCAAAAAGTCATTTTATATAGAAAATTGAACTGCCTAACTATTTTGTGCACTAAATGTTTAGTTTACTTGATGAATACTAAAGTCACAGAGCTTCAAAGTCATTTTTGAAAATCATTTTGCGCCTCCTGTGTTATTTCAATGGGAGAGGTTTTTAGAGAAACAATTGTGATTTTCAAGACCTATAACTTTGTTGAAACTGAAAAAACGTATCAATTTTTCGTTAAATAAAGTTAGCAAATTCAATTGCCTACGTATTTTTTGATATTTAGAAAAATGTGTATATGAAAGAAATGGTGTAGCTTTTGTACCCTGTTGATTTGGTGGACTTGTCAGGCCTGGTGTAGAAGTTGGTGTGTGTGCTTCAGGTTCTTGAAAGTGCACACAAAATTCGCCTCTGCATCCTTTAGCTACCCAAATTGTTCCGGCTTCATAATTGAAACCCCATTTGTTCTTCATGCATTGTGTCCTGAAACACATATCGAATTATTAAGTCTCTCATGTTATATCTATCCCTCTCCCCCCCTCTCTATCCCTCTCTCCCCTCCCTCAACTTTGCTCTTAATTACACCACATGCTACTTGTACAGATGAATTTACACAAATATAACTGAACTTATCTTACCCTGGCGAGGACAAATGTAATATGTTGTACTTGTTGGCCTGATTACGGTAAATGTATTTTATACCAAAATGACAGAAAAATTACAGATAGAGAAATACTGTGAAACATGTTTAATCTGCGTGTATCTTTAGTCCTACCTTGACACCTGGGTCTTGAGTGTTACGTCTTGCACTGACATCGATGCCAAGAATGGTTTGTCGTCGAACACAGAACACGTGGTATTCCTCCATCCTCTACTTGCGCAGTATAAGCAGTAATCCCCTAGTGATGAAATATCAACTAGACATTTAAGATTGAATCGTAAAATTTCAGATTTGGGGTCAAATGTTAACTCCTGAGAGTTTGAACTTCATCCTGAAATTTGGAATTTTCCAAATAGACCCCTTTTGTCTGTTTACCGTCATAATCCAAGAACCCCTATAAAGATTTATTAATCTTACTTCGGGAACAGTTGATTTCTGCAAATCCTGCCAAAATATTTTTGAAAGCCTTGCAGTTTCGAAAAAGTTATATCACAATAAAAAACGTTTTTTGGCCACCTCTGTAGGCCAATCAAAACTCTCGAGGGGGTTATTAAAATCTCAAAAGTAGTTGTCAAAAGGAGAGAACTGACCCACCCCTATTACATAACCCTTTGTTTTACTGTATAGTTCTATGAGGCGGTACCTTCTCATCCTATAGAGGTCTATGGGGTGGTGCCTGTATAGCCTATATAACGCTATGGGGTGGTGCTCGCCTGTACAAATCAATGGGGTGGTGCCAGCCTATATAACGCTATGGGGTGGTGCTCGCCTGTACAACTCAATGGTGTGGTGCCAGCCTGTATAACTCTATGGGGTGGTGCTCGCCTGTACAAACCAATGGGGTGGTGCCAGTCATGCAACAAAACCCTTTAACTTTATAAAAAACCAAAGAAACATAATGAGATCCATGCCAGGCTCGAACTCGCAACCTTCCGCTACAGCCGGACGCGTTATCCATTAGGCCACTGCTACCAACTGACGATAATGTGTAAATTGTAGTAGTAATACGTTAAGTAAAGACACGTGACTCAAACCTCCACGTGAGTCAGACGATCAGCTGCTGATATGTTGTTCAAACACAAGCCTGAAGGCTTCGACCGTTAATACTTAATTCACTTATCTATCGATCATGAATGTTTATTACATGTACTTGTACACTTTATAATGTACTAGTACAGTAACCTCAGCGTTTACGAAATATAGATCTAGTCTACATCCGCTAAGATGGATTGTATTTTCCAATATTATCCTCTTTCAAACATAGTTTTATATTTGAAATGGATTATTTATGTGATGCCAGGCACATACGGGGACCCCACCCCTCCCCCTCGGCGTGGTGGCGTGTACATATTTCGGGGATCTCGGCCCCTAGGGGTAACGGACGCCCCCCCCCCTCGGCGTGGTGGCGTGTACATGTTTTCGGGAATCTCGGGCCCTAGGGGTAACGGACGCTCTACCCCACGACTGTACGTTAATTTTGTGGAGAGTCGTCCTATTCGAATTCAAATTTAAACGTTCTGATTGGGCAGTTTAAACCACGTGAGCACGTTCTGATTGGTCAATTTTTGACCACGTGACCAACCTTATTAATAACGTTGAATGGGGTTAATTAAAATCGATGGCCGAATGATAAAAAATACTTTACACCAATTAACGGCTGGCTGATTGGTAATCGATAATCTACCTGAGCCCGTACTTACCCACGGTGTATAACCCAAACGCTCCTACATGCACGACGGAGCGTTTCATTACTGAAATTAAACAAAGAAACGCTCCGGAGTAGGAAAACTGTCTGGCGGGAATGATGAGCCGTCTGACAATTTCCCCAATAATGGGAATATGAGGTATGAGTTACATATTTCGAGTATACCATTCGATGGGTGTGATATTCATGTTGTACGTGGCTGGCTGTTGACGTTTGAAGCAATTAGGAAGAGCTGTACGAAGCAGTATAGTTATCAAAATTCAAAAACGTATTTGTCATTCTACCGGTCAAAACCCCTTTTGTCGATACATGTGATTAGTTGAGCCAAGATCAGAGCACCAACGTATATTTTAGTCAAATTCCAATGCTTCAACGCACCATACATTATCGTAATAGTGATTTGATGACCGAAAATCCAGTCTTAAAAATGATGACATTCTCATATTCAAGAAACGCTCCGATCTGGTTAACACAGTTAATTGGAAACGCTCCGGTAGTCTAGATCAGTTAAGGAAATATATAGGTTGCATTTCCTTTTCAGGAAGAGAAAGAAAAGATCTATTATACCCCTTGGCATCAATAGAAGAAAGATTAATTCACATATAACTTTTCGTTTTTTTCTATAGTTTTATGATTTAGCACATATGTAGGCATGACATCATCTAATGTATAGGCTTTAATCAGCTAGTTGCACGTTTAGCACCACCAGGTTCAGATGTTTCAATTTGCCTGACAAGTACAACAAGATTTTGAGAAATAGATTCGATTCGGAACTCTTCTCTAATAATCTGAAAATGATATCAAAACAAAATGGTAAGAGCGTTTCTAAAATTGTGGTCTAAATCGACGGAGCGTTTCGAGGAAAACAAGCGATTTCTCGAGAACAAGTAATGGATTTGGACTGGGATTTTAGGAAATGAGAATATACGAGTTTGTAATCTACTACTTAAACAGAAAGATTAACGTTTTCATAGAAATACTAGTTTAATTCGTAATTTGTGGTCAAATGGTCATCTTCAGATTCGTTCGATCTACACTACGGAGCTTTGATCAAGCAAATAACAGTTTACCACCAGAAGTTGAATAAATAAGATCTTTGCTCACGGAATTGTTCATCGAATGGTACATAATATTTCACCATGACATATGATATGTAAGAGAAACGAGAGAAACAATACTTACGGTCATAGTAGAATCTTCATTAGCCGCCATTTTATTTCGCTTCGGAGCGTTTCCGCGTAAATGTAACGCTCCGTCGTGCATGTAGGAGCGTTTGGGTTATACACCGTGTTACCGGTATGTTTCTCAGAGTTCTGGCGCACCTTTAACATGGAGTCCTATGGGGAGGGACACGATTTTTCATATTACCCTCCCTAACATGGGCTCCAATGGGGAGGGACATCTGTGAGCCTCCCTGAGCTCGGGAGGCACATACGGGGACCTCACCCCTCCCCCTCGGCGTGGTGGCGTGTACATATTTCGGGGATCTCGGCCCCTAGGGGTAACGGACGCCCTACCCCACGACTGTAGACTGAGAACGCTACATTTTTGTCAATTAAATATATTACCCTTACAAAGATTCTTTTTTTTTCTTTCTTACTTATTTCATCATTCTAGCACCGTATACAGACTAAATGATATCAGAGCACTTCGTTAATGTCAAACACATGTTTTGCCCTTGTAAAAATGTTCACGAGTTTTGCAATTGACTTAACATATGTGTGGCACTCGTACACACATATGTGTGGCACCCGTATAAACATTGCGTGACACCGGTATAAACAAATCCACACCACAATCTTCGAAAATCATAAGGACTTGTTACATTATATTAATACTAAGAACCCTTGGCACCATATAACTGCAAATTTGGGGTATGTAGGTTGGAAAATAAAAAAGTTATAGCGTCTTGAAAAAAGGTGGCGTTTTTATGGCCCACCCTGTATATATAATCGTTTTAACTAAAAGCGTTTACATTACTAAACAAACGTTATCTTACCTCGACCACAACGATCACCAGTAGTCCCGGGTGGACATAAGCATTTATAATTCCCGCCAAATGTGTTTATACATATGGCGCCTTCCCCATGGCAAGGTACTGAGGAACATGCGTTCTCTGCAAAAACATTTCATTTTGATTTCGAAGAAGAAATGTTAATAGCTTTGGGTTTATTTCGAGCACAAACATAACTCTTGCAATTCGATGGCGTAATGACGAGCAACAAATACAAACAGATTAACACTGATCGAAATTAGGAACAAAAAACTTACACTTTCAATTCAACAATCTGCACAATGGTATAAAAAAAAATTGAAAATGATTTTTATTATTAACAGATCTTAGAAACTGTATGTTCTAGCGTTAAGCCTAATCTTGTTGACATGCAATGAAATAAGAAACTCGATAAAACGGAGATTTTACAGATTTTATTATGAACATTATGATTTCATTTCTATTATTATTACTTTATTATTCACTATTTATTATGTATTGCATCTGATTGTATGACTTACCATTCCCAGGCCACGGGCAATCATGAGTATCAGGAACATCTAAAAATGACAATTGGTGAAATCTGTACAATGAAATGTTAATGGGTTTCAGTGGATTGTCAATGGGTTTTAAATGGACAAAATATTTCTGTTTCCTATTCTTACAAATACTCACCTTCACTGCAATTTTTGCCTCGTTTGTTGGGTGGACAAATGCACTGGTAACCACCGTTCCAGGGAATGGAAATACCAGTATTGCAAGGGGAATCTACAAAACATGTATTGGGTTCTTACTATTTACTTAGTGGGAGTAATCAGTGATGATATATCAAATATTTTTTACCATTCTCTCACAATGAATGTATCACATTTCATCAAAATGATATGCTTTTCTCTAAAGTCCATGTGCAGTATGGCAAGTGCTTTTAGACAGTCATGTCTTTCACCATGAGTACTTTCTGGCCATAAAAACAATGGCTTTTATTAAAACAATATGTTTTCTTTCGAGTGAAGTCCCCATGATAGTAAAATATCAATCCAACTCTCTGAAAACTATGGTTTAGGACCCCATCTGAAAAGGCTGGTATCGAAAAATTTGTCCGCTGTGACGGAGCGTGCTATTTTGCATAGAAACACTAGGAAATATAACCACACAATTTATTTTTTTTACACTTATGTTTCGTTATACCAAAGAAAATATTTCTTACTCCATACAATGGATATATCATTTGCGGGTAACTTTAACTTCTGTTTTAAGTCCAACAACGCTAAGAGTAAAATCTGTTGAAAACGGCGTCGGAGTATCATACTCCAAAATGTACCATTTCTTTTATTTCTTTTTTTATGGTACAATATAGCAACACAATAATATTTACATATGTTTCAGCATAACTCTGAAGGTATTAATGATATCTTGATGTATTGGGTATTTTTAATATTTTTTATAAAAATAATGTTTACATTTTTTTGTCAGCTGTGGCGGAGCAGTTTTAACTGTGAACTACGTTAAGAATTTAAGATTCAAATTATATCTTCTAAAAGTCAAAGTGCAGCACGTTTACCAAGACTTTTTTTTATAATTTTAGTCTATGCAAAACGATGAGTTTCATGAATTACAAATAATTACAAATTAAATCTGTATTGGGATCATCATATATACAGTAATATTATGTTGTAAAAGGTTATACATCTGTCGGAATGCAGGATGGCTGTGCGCTATTTCGAATAAATTCATATTAGCCCTATTTACACTACACGTGACATTCCAAGACGTCTTGGTGAAAACGTATTATAAATATTATGTTGAGTTTACACCATGTTGATTCATGTTGATTTCAGTACAAGCCTCCGAAAAATGCTGATCGTAGTTTTATCTCAGATTTACATTACCCCAGATCTCCCAGAGGCTACTTGTCATAATTTAGGAAAGTGATTTGTGACGTTCTCTCTTCTAAGGGTACTTTTAAAAGATATAATTTGAATCTTAAATTCTTAACGTAGTTCACAGTTAAAACTGCTCCGTCACAGCTGACAAAAAATGTAAACATTATTTTTTATGAAAAATATTAAAAATACCCAATACATTAAGATATCATTAATACCTTCAGAATTATGCTGAAAACATATGTAAATATTATCGTGTCACTATATTGAACCATTAAAAAGAAATAAAAGAAATGGTACTGTACATTTTGGAGTATGATACCCCGGCGCCGTTTTCAATAGATTTTACTCTTAGCGTTGTTGGACTTTAAACAAAAGTTAAAGTTACCCGCAAATAATATACCCATTGCATGGAGTAAGAAATTTTCTTTGGTATAACGAAACATAAGAGTAGAAAATAAATTGTGTGGATTTCTTAGAGTTTCTATGCAAAATAGCACGCTCCGTCACAGCGGACACATTTTTCGATACCAGCCTGTGATCTGGGCACTTTTTAGAAAGAGGGAAAGGAATAGCTATATTGACGAAACCGTCCTTCAACCAGTACTGAACTGCTCTTTTCATTTTACATGTATACCTTCATATCTGTAAGACGTTTTAGAAAAACGGGTGTAAACTCAATCATATTTCGTAAGACGTCTTGGAAATGCTGGTGTAAACTCAACATAATTTTTCAAAAACGTTTTAGCCAAGACGTCTTGGAATGTGGCGTGTAGTGTAAATAGTGATAAACTCTCATAAATTCTGAAACACATTTTGATGTTAACTGAAATATGTTGTTAAGTGATTTCACGATTAAAGAAATTAATCATGTTAATTGTGTGGTGTCATGCGTCATTGGATGTGATACCAGCCTCTGAGACTCAAGCTAAGGATCAGTAACGACTGAGTAAGATAATGCAATAGATGCAATTGTTCTTAGAAAAATTAAATTAATACTGATTAAAATTTCTATTAAGTTTGTAAAATCCTTTAGTCAGATTAAAGATAATCTCAAATAAAAATTACACACTTTGTGAGGTCGGAACATATTAAAAATGAACTAATGGGGCAAATTTAAATTTCCTCAGAATATGTAACAAAACAGTTGTAGGGTCTTACATCACTTCTAATAAAGCATTATTATCATCCATAATAAGATCACACCAATTCATGGGACTATTATAATAAACAGTCAAGAGCACATGGTATTTTACAATTTAATGCGTTTCATAACTTATTTGATAACTTATTGTGTATCTTAACATGGCTAATGGGGGCTATTCTATCACATCTTTTATTTGCCCCTGGTGCCTTGATTTGTGGTTACCATGGCAACTATTTCTTATCTAATATTTTTGATACACTAAATATTTTTGCTAGAATAATGAGACATTCTTTGCTGCACATTCTGTAAAATTTCATGAGAACACATTGAAAAATAAACAAATTAGAGATACATTATGAGAACTTTAAAATCAACCCTAGCATTTCTGAACCATTTAGGATTTACAATGGCTTCATTTCTCGCTTATTTATGAACCAAGTCCAATTGTTTAAAAAACATACTTAACCATACCATAATCGAATAGAGAACTTTCTCTTGAAAAAATAAAACTTTCAGATTTGTTGGATTTTCTAGCAGAAATTCACCGCCCCCACCCTCTTCTGTCCCATATTCCCGACCACAGGGCGTGAGTTTAATAAAGTGGTCCATTTCAATTTTGGTTACAACACAGTGTACAATACTACCTGAAGGAATGGCCAAAGCGTGTATCACCAACATCATTAAAACAGGATTTAAAAGCGCCATCTTTCGATCACTCTTTCAGCTATGATTCATCACAAATCTGAAAAAACAATTACAGGCAGAGTTGTATGTGGTTTTACAATCGCCTTTGTAAATTTCGTGAATATCGACGTGTACTATAGAATTCCACTTACTTTTCAAACAGTTGGATTGGTTGGATTTGATGCGTAAAATCAATAACATTTATTTTTAAATCATATAATGAAAATGAGGTTAAACTTTTAACATTTCATCCGATCTAATACTCATCACATTCTTTAGAATGACCTTTCTTATTCTAGAAAATGGCATCGAATATCATACTGCAGTTTTTCCATTAAAACGTACCATGATATGTACTATACTTGTATTAATACAGTTGTATTTGTAGTTATTGAGAACTGAATAAACAAATAATGTATTCATCAAACTGTGTACAATAGTGAATCTAGCTGGGTACGATAGTTGGAGATTTTCAGGGTATAATCGGGATTCACTCAATGTTTGAGAGACACTTACTCCTGTTTTAGCAGGGCCTCCTGCTCCTGCTAGAAGCGGGGCCTTGGGGGATATGAATTGAAATATAAAATGGTCTGTAAAGCTTTACGAAGTGAAACTCAGAACATTTTTATTTCATATCACTATCGTTATTTCAACCACAGGACAACGTCATTCTTCAGCTATAACGTATAGAAATATATATATAAAAAATCAAGAGGATATAGTGGGCTGTATAGCAAGGTTGGTCGGGGTCGGGAGCTGGGGATAATTTTATTGCCTAAATATAACCATATAATCATCCTACATTAGAATCCACTCAGTCTAACATCAATTTCTGGTGTGAAAGTTGTCATTTTTGAGTTTTACCCCTCTTGAAGACAAATTCTTGGGGGTACAATGACAAATGCTTATAACTAAAGAAGTATTTATTTGATCATCTTCATTTTTGGCATGGTTAAGTAACAGGTATGTAAAAGTAAAATTTGAAAAATTCATACAATTCGGGTGATTAGTCCATTCTAAAGATAATAATTCAGGTATTTTCAAGGGTCAATTTCAACATTTTCTGAATGTCGACATGAAGTGAAAATAACATTATGACCCAATGACATATTAATTGAATGTTTTTAGGCTTTAGAAAATAATTTGACTATATAAGCTAAAATAATAACATAAGAATTGTAGCATATTGATAATTCTTCATCGCCATCCAGGCACAAATAAACCCCACCCCCTCCCCATTTTCGAATATAAAGGTCTATACCTGAAACTTCCTCAAATAGCTATATTTCAGAAACTATTATTGCCTACATTCCAAAATTCCTCATGGTGATTATACACATCATACTCTGCATAATAGATATATAATTGAGATTTATCCATTCTATAGCTAATAATTAAGGTATTTTCAAGGTTCAATTTCAGCATTTTCGGAATGTCGCCATGAAGTAAAAATTACATGACCCAATGACATATTTATTAAATGTTTTTAGGCTTTAGAAAATAATTTGACTATATAAGCTAAGATAATAACATAAGCATTGTACGATATTGATAATTCTTCATCGCCATCCAGGGATAAATACCCCTCCCCCATTTGCGAAAATAAAGATTTTTACCTGAAACTTTCTGAAATAGCTATATTTCAGAAACTATTACAGCCTCTATTCCAAAATTTCTCTTGTTGATTATACACATCATACTCTGCATATTATACATATAATTGAAGTCTTAACACTTTTTTGAGGGTGTAGCTAATAATAATAGTATATTTATTAGACAGCTTAGAAATCAAAGTATATATTTTAGAAGGTTGTCACAACACTACAAGAGAGATATTTTGGATTGTCATCATTTTTGAGAATATTACAAAAACATATTTATATAATGTAATAATCACCTATTTTCATTTAACATAATTGAAATATATTATCCAGCTAGTTTTAATGATTTCAGTATATGCATTTAATCCTGAGGTGCACTAAGGTTTGATATCCATGAAGTAATCGTTTCTTCTTTGTTTGAAATTTAGTCTCTAAGCATAAAACTATAAGGATTAAATCTGTATGCTTTAGGATATACATAATCAATACCGATGATTAAACATTCAATTGACAACATCCAGTCAATATGCTTGACAACATTCAATAATGATTAATATGTTCGACCAATATGTTTTTGAATAACTTCACCAATACAATTTGCTTGAGTATTCACTTCAACATTTGCTTCAAGCAGTTGAACATTGTTAGTTATCAACATCACCTAAAAAGATTTCATCTATGAAATTGTTGACTTCATTATCTGTCATATCAACATCAATTTCGTCATCTGATTCTTTGTTATAAATGTCTACCAACTCTTGTGGAAGAATGGCATTTGGATTTTCAGCCCATTGTATATCAAGTTCACCATCTTCTAGGATCCATCCATTTTCTGCTGGAGAAGGTATATCCCTTTGGGCTTTGTGAGACCACTTCCATATGTAACCTTGGTAGTTACATCTTTTGCAATGTTGAATAAGGGATGACCTGCATGGAGGAAGGAGAGTGATGTCTATCCCATCATAGTTGTTGAAAGAGGCTTGAGGTTGAAATCTGTTGGCAAAATGTATGTATCGTACATGATTGATGTCTGTTTTTTTCTTTTCCCCGTACATGGTGCACTCAAATCTTTTGAGTTTTTGAATATGCCTTTGGTCAAGAACTATCGATTTTCCAAGTTCTTGAAAGATTGCATGCATGTCCTCTCTCTTGATCAGTTGTTTCAGAGGGTTTATTTTTCCCTTTCTCATGAAGGCATTGGTGGTATCACACCCTGTAAAACAGTGGATACCGATCAGGGTGGCTGTGATTGGATCACTCAAACCTGCTGCAACTGTCTTCAGATCAATTAGAAACCTCCTGTTCAAAACTCCAGTGTCTAGGACTAGGTCTAGGACTTCCTCACTAACAACATGTGACCCATCACTTGTGAGTGAGAAGCATTTCTCCTGACAGACAAAGTAAATTGCCGTGTTCTGAATTTTTTTCATATTTGTCTTTCTTCCATTCTGCGAGGATAAGTTGACCAAGCTGAATTTGTTTTTGCTATTTGAAAGGAAGTCCTTCCAATTTTTTGGGACTTAAGTTTTGGGACCTTTCACTAGCAGTGGTTGCATTTTATCTCTACGCCTTCTCTTAAATTCAGAACACGCCAATTTAGGCAGGTGGGGCTGAGGCCAAGACCATACTTGTCAGATCCCCAGACACAGATGTTATCATACTCCTGCTTATTTACAGCAAACACCTACTTCTCAAAGTACTGTTTGACACAGGAGTTTCAAACGAGAGGCACCTAATTGATCTGAAGACAGTTGCAGCAGGTTTGGGTGATCCAATCACAGCCACCCTGATCCGTATCCACTGTTTTACAGGGTGTGATACCACCAATGCCTTCATGAGAAAGGGAAAAATAAACCCTCTGAAACAGCTGATCAAGAGGGAGGACATGCATGTAATCTTTCAAGAACTTGGAAAATTTATAGTTCTTGACCAAAGGCATCTTCAAATACTCGAAAGAGACATCAATCACTGTAAAATATGTAACTACCAAGGTTACATATGGAAGCAGTCTCACAAAGCCCAAATGGATAAACCTTTTCCAGAAGAAAATGGATGGATCCTAGAAGATGGCGAACTAGATATACAATGGGCTGAAAATCCGAATGCCATTTTTCCACAAGAGTCGGTAGCAAATTGACTGAATGTTGTCAATTGAATGTTTTGTCATCGGTGTTGATTGTGTATATCCTAAAGCATACAGATTTAATCCTTATAGTTTTATGCTTAGAGACTAAATTTCAAACAAAGAAGAAACGATTACTTCATGGATATCAAACCTTAGTGCACCTCAGGATTAAATGCATATACTGAAATCATTAAAACTAGCTGGATAATATATTTCAATTATGTTAAATGAAAATAGGTGATTATAACATTATATAAATATGTTTTTATGTCCCCACCACATAGTGTGGGGCCATATTGTCGGCCTAGGCGCGTCCGTTCGTCTGTCTGTCCGTCTGTCTGTCCGTCTGTCTGTCCATCTGTCTGTCCGTCTGTCCGTACGTCCGGCAGTTTTCTCCAAAACCGCTACAGATATCACCTTCAAATTTTCAGGGATAACTTATGAGTGCATTCAGATGTGGATGAAAAAAATTAACTCGATATCTACTTCCTGTCGGCCATTTTGAAGTCAAATGCTAAAATCCTTGTCTGCAAACTTTAAGAAAAACGGCTTCACAGTTGCTTTTAAAACTTTTCAGCTCACTTCATTCTAGATCTGATTAGGTTTTGGACCTGTTAGCTCAGTCATGTCAGCCATTTTGAATGTTATAAGAAAAGTTAGCGCACGATAATACTTTGTATCATATTGAATGGTGTTTTTCAGTTTTCATACTTTATCTATTTAGTAGCTTCATAAATAATTTCAGGTGTACTTTGTTGTAAAAGCCTATGTTATTGTTAACAGTAGTTATATGTGATAATTTTGTAAAAAGAAATCAGCAAAAACTCATAATCACTTTTTTATTGTCGGCCATTTTGGATTTTTCCGTCCTAAAATCTTGTCTGTAAAGTCTTGTCTATGCATTTCCAGGTGAACCATTTGGTAGGTCAATTTCAAATTTTCAGGGATGATTCTTAGTATGAAAATCTAGATCTGATTAGTTTTTGGGCATTCTGGGTAAATGTCAAGGCAGCCATTTTGGATTTTCCGTCCTAAAATCTTGTCTGTAAAGTCTTGTCTACGCATTTCCAGGTGAACCGTTTGGTAGATCAATTTGAAATTTTCAGGGATGATTCTTAGTATGAACATCTAGATCTGATTAGTTTTTTGGCATTCTGGATAAATGTCAAGGCAGCCATTTTGGATTTTCCGTCTTAAAATCTTGCCTGTAAAGTCTTGTCTACGCGTTTTTAGGTGAACCATTTGGTAGATCAATTTCAAATTTTCAGGGATGATTCTTAATATGAAAATCTAAATCTGATTAGTTTTTTGGCATTCTGGGTAAATGTCAAGGCAGCCATTTTGGATTTTCTGTCCTAAAATCTTGCCTGTAAAGTCTTGTCTACACGTTTTTAGGTGAACCGTTTGGTAGATCAATTTCAAATTTTCAGGGATGATTCTTAGTATGAAAATCTAGATCTGATTAGTTTTTGGGCATTCTGGGTAAATGTCAATTAGGCAGTCATTTTGGATTTTCTGTCCTAAAATCTTGTTTGTAAACTCTTGTCTACCCATTTCCAGATGAACCGTTTGGTAGATCAATTTCAAATTTTCAGGGATGATTCATAGTATGAAAATCTGGAACATATTAGTTTTTTGGCATTCTCGATAAATGTCAAGGCAGCCATTTTGGATTTTCTGTCCTCAAATCTTGTCTGTAAAGTCTTGTTTACATGTTTTCTGGTTAACTGTGTGACGGATCAATTTCTTAGTATGAAAATCTAGAACTGACTAATTCTTTGGCATTCTGGGTAAATTTTAAGGTGGCCATTTTGGATTTTCCGTCCTAAAATTGTGTCTGTAAAGTCTTGTCTACTCATTTTTAGGATAACCATTTGACGGGATCACCAATAGGTGGGGACATTTTGTACACATTTGTGTTCTTGTTGTAATATTCTCAAAAATGATGACAATCCAAAATACCTCTGTTGTAGTGTTGTGACAACCTTCTAAAACATATATTTTGATTTCTAAGATGTCTAATAAATATACTATTATGATAAGCTACGCCCTCAAAAAGTGTTAAGACTTCGATTATATGTATAATATGCAGAGTATGATAAAAAAAACTTTATTTTCGCAAATGGGAGGGGGGGGGTATTTATCCCTGGATGGCGATGAAGAATTATCAATATCGTACAATTCTTTTGTTATAATCTTAGCTTATAAAGTCAAATTATTTTCTAAAGCCTAAAAACATTTAATAAATATGTCATTGGGTCATGTGATTTTACTTCATGGCTACATATCTTTGCAAATGGGGGGGGGGTATTTATCCCTGGATGGCGATGAAGAATTATCAATATCGTACAATTCTTTTGTTATTATCTTAGCTTATATAGTCAAATTATTTTCTAAAGCCTAAAAACATTTAATAAATGTGTCATTGGGTCATGTGATTTTTACTTCATGGCGACATTCTGAAAATGCTGAAATTGAACCTTGAAAATACCTTAATTATTAGCTATAGAATGGATAAATCTCAATTATATATCTATTATGCAGAGTATGATGAGTATAATCACCATGAGGAATTTTGGAATGTAGGCAATAATAGTTTCTGAAATATAGCTATTTGAGGAAGTTTCAGGTATAGACCTTTATATTCGAAAATGGGGAGGGGGTGGGGTTTATTTGTGCCTGGATGGCGATGAAGAATTATCAATATGCTACAATTCTTATGTTATTATTTTAGCTTATATAGTCAAATTATTTTCTAAAGCCTAAAAACATTCAATACTTATGTCATTGGGTCATAATGTTATTTTTACTTCATGTCGACATTCAGAAAATGTTGAAATTGACCCTTGAAAATACCTGAATTATTATCTTTAGAATGGATTAATCACCCGATTTTTATGAATTTTTGAAACTTTACTTTTACATACCTGTTAATTACCCATGCCAAAAATGAAGATGATCAAATAAATACTTCTTTAGTTATAAGCATTAGTCATGGTACCCCCTAGAATTTGTCTTCAAGGGGGGTAAAACGCAAAAATGACAACTTTCGCACCAGAAATTGATGTTAGACTGAGTGGATTCTAATGTAGGATGATGATATGGTTATATTTAAGCAATAAAATTATCCCCAGCTCCCGACCCCGACCAACCTTGCTATACAGCCCACTAATACTTTCTCTGTTCAATTGTCAAATAACAATCCACATAACGACCGCTCGTGATACTTTTTTTAGTCTCAATACCATGTAATCATTGCGTTTTTGGAGCATGTCAAAATAAACCATGACTAATACGATTAATTTTAGTTGCAGTGTACTTTCCCGAAAGCTTTTATATTAAGTTGAGGTTACAGATAATAAACTATATACCATACTATGATAGAAAATAGCGCTTAATTGTTGACAATCACAAAATAAACTAGAGACCACATTGGTCAATGTGAACAGTAATTGTATAAGTTAGTAAGTTGCATGGATTTGCGTTGGTTATAAATATAAAAAGTAAGCGCAACATGTGGAATATGGATTTAAAGGTTACTGATACATCGCTATTCTCACAGTTATAATACGATCATATGTAAACTAGAGTGAAAAGTGAAAAAATAGTGTTCCCTGGTTTGGCAACGACTCATACTTTGTCATCGTTTAAAGAAAAACACAGAAATATTAGTGCAACTAACGTTTAAGTGTATCATTGCATTTCGCATCATTAAAAATCATTTTGTATCCTCCAACACATGCTTATCAAAGTTTTACAAAGACAATTGATATAAGTAAAAAAATAACCTACTCAAGGCAACTTGAATTCACAACAGAAATACCAAGACGTAATCATATGTCTCCATTGTCTGCAATTTAGATAGTAAAACACACCTTCTATTGCAGAAGATACAAATATTAGACAAATCGTTTATACATAGTAAAACTACATTTTGTGACTAAGACATATTAAACATCCCGCTTTTAAGAGCTGATCGCACACACATTAACATGCTGATAAATATCAATGCAAATAGGTTAAGAAATCCGAGTTTATAAATAAATAAAAATAAAATATTGGTGGTATACATATATTGATTAGCAAATTTATACTAGAGATTGATATTCATTTGAGATTATTGTTCCTTATAGTGATAAAATGGAGGTTACATTTTCTTATGACAGGTTTAAACTAAACGTTTGCTTTTCTTTCTAGGTTTTTAACAGTTTTTTGGTCAATTCCTTTGGGCATTTGGGTTTAGATATTTATATTCAATCATACCCATAGTAATGATCTAGATATATGTAGCTTATACGATCATGGAATAGGTCGAATGGCGCGTATGTCATCGTTCAAATAACATTATATTTCTTAAACTGGCTACACATCTTATATGTTTTTGGCTGTGTTAATTCATATTGAACAAATTATTGACCTGTTTTAGATGAAAAATAATTAACTGAAATATTTTTGATTTGTGTGAATAAAATATTTATTTATGGATTATAATAGAACGCTTATATTTGATCATCTAACGAATATAATTTTAAAACTTACTGAAAGTCGAACCTTTTAGTATTCTCGCTTGCTATTTATCGACCGAGATGTATGTGTATTCAGATACAGTTTATTAGACTCCAGATTAAAAATCTAGAGTCTGTTGCTTTGCCTGTTTTCCTTTTTGGACTCCACATTGAAAATCCAGAGACTATTACTTTTGCCAGTTTTGTTATTAGATTCCAGATAGAAAATCTGGATTTTTACTTTTGCCAGTTTTCTTCTTATTCTTATTTCTTTCTCAGGCTAAAATTTCTCGCCAACCAGAAGAGCTTACTTTAAGCTGCTTATATGCTTAGTTAACAAATGTGTATGGCCTGCTCGTATGGTGTTTAAACTGCTTCTTTATTGGGTACATTAAATATTCCATTAATACCAAATAAAATAATCAATTTACCAAACCTTTATCCAATTTATCGAATGTTTTTTTATTTTATCAAATGTAATAATGTATGTAATTTATATTCGCTAAATAGTTTCACTTGTTCTTTGTGTTGACATTCACATTTGATACTTATACACAGTGTATGTGTATTTGTGTGATGCAGCGAATCTATTTGTTTTTTTCTTAATGCCCGTATAATTCAATTAATTATTTGTACATTCGGTATTTAAATGATTTATATTCGGTAAATACCGAAAGCCACATTCGATAAATTTCGTTATTTTTCGATACTTTACGAGACTTTCAGTCACGCGATATATTTGAACGATGTAGAATAGCTGCGCGGCCAGTTTGCAAATCTCGAGGTCAACAACGAACAACAACGAAAATTATCGAATATTACTTTATTGCATTCGGTAAATAGCAAAATAGCTTTCGGTAAAATGCATAACTATGTCATAGAAAAATAAACCATTTGGTAAATATAGGCAAACTTATTTCGGTAAGGTTCAAATAGAAATTCAATATTGTGCATATAATGTGTTACTCTTAAGGAATACCATAACCATTTTTGCAAAAAACAAATCATTTAGCGAATGAAATATGTAATTCAATGCACATAATATTAAGTGATTGGCTGTTTTGAAAACTTGATTTGCTGTAACAAACATATAAACGTTTTTAACTAATGGAAAAATGATTTAGCGAATATTAATATTTCATATATCGCACATATTTGACTGAATTAATGAATAAAGAAGCAAAAATAATGCCATATGCTCGTAAATTAGAGCTCACATTTTTATCTAGTTCAAGGGTCAATGACTTGGTCAGATCTTAAAATTTCAACATTCTTCGTCATATCTTCGTCAGTAATTTTCGTAATTCCTTAATGATAATTATAGGCCAGCCAATTGATGATTTAACATCTGACAAAGTGCAATAGTTGTGAAACATGGTATAATTTGTGAATTGATATGTATGTAGCAACATATTAAAACTATAGGAAATATATGTAGTGGACAAATATGAAATTTCACTTCCTCGGTAACCCCACCCCACCAGTTTTTTCCAGGGAAAAATAATTTCTCCTTATTTGAATAGTTTTTTCATGTTTGAAGGTTGTATTAGTTAAGGAAAGATTCAAAATGTATTTAAATCTACTTTTAATGCTTTTTGATGCCAACAATTGATAATGTACCTCCCAAATACACAAAATATGTTATGGCCTAAACATTTGACATTTATGTTGTCTTGCATATTTATAATGGCAGCCAATGGGGATTTTCCAAAATTCAAACGCCAGTATCTTTTCAACTATGTAAAAAAAAAATTTAACCTTTCTTATTTTGAATAATAATCATGTTATTATAACATACTAGGAATATGGGCATTATAACTCTAGATCTGTTCTGCTGAGAAACTTTTGAAGATTGATAAATTAACATGGAGCCCAATGTAAATGTGCAAAGTTTTCGAGGCCTGCTATTATCAACTGGGGCTACTTTTCAACACCACTTAGTTAGATATTAAAAATATATGTATTCAATATACTTATGTCAAAATTTGGTGCCGTATATATAGCAAGTGCAATTCAAGGGTTCTATTGTCATAACTGACTCCACTAATAGCCTTGAGATAAGATAAATAGGGACTCTGATAAATAAGAATAAGGATTTCAATGCATTTATTTATTTTTTTAAATCTTTTAAAAGAAGAAATTTCCCTTGTATATCCCTCCTTCAAATAAATTCCCACGTGCCTATAGAGTGATATAATCTGCTTTACATATTCACAGATGACAGAAGCAATATGTTTGTTTCAAGAATTTATTAAAACACAAAAAGCTGACAAAAATAGAACATGTACAAATTTACTGATATGGACACTAGACATGATGGTACTATGTGTTTGTGTTAAACACCTAATATAAAGTTGAGATTCAAACATATTTTCATCATATGTTTTTCAGATGCATCGTTCAAAAAACCTCCCAGGGGAGAAAGGTAATATGTTTCTACAGAGTTAAACAAATCTTGTTTTAAGATCAAGTACACAATAATACTTATCTGTGCCTCAGAAAGACAGACATGCATATGATACATGCTATTTTGAGATTTTAGGAGGACACATTTCATTTTAAACTTCACAAAACCGTGTTTTCAGTAACAATACTATACAAGAGCAATGTCATTTTTGTGGCAAGAAACAGTAAATCTGTAGGAGGAAGAGTAAGTCTATTGGTACTGCATAGCAGATCTATTGATTTGATACATTATATCTGTTGATGTATTAAACTTCATTTTTCTGTATGGTTTTTTGATGTGCACTGTTTGCTCAAAATCCAAAGGTCCATGTGCAGTATGGCAAGTGATTTTAGACAGTCACATCTTTCACCATGAGTACTTTCTGGCCATAAAAACAATGTTTTTTATTAAAACAATATGTTTTCTTTCAAGTGAAGTCCCCATGGTAGTAGAATATCAATCCAGCTCTCTGAAAAATTATGGATTAGGGCCCCACCCTGGCACTTTTTAAAAAATGTTAGGCTTATTTTCTAAAAAGAGGATCTTGCTTTTCTCAATTTAAACATATCAAAAGTTTCTTCTACACTATATGAACAATTTCTGAAAAGGGGATGCATATTGAAATGCATTAAAGTTAAAAACCATATCCCATGTTATCTTCCCATAGGGAAAACTCGTGCTATCCATTGTTTTCAGCATCATTTTGGTCATCTAAAATTGATATCTTCAAAACTAGACTTTCAATACAATTATATTTTTGAAGATGTTTTAGACCCCTTGTTGAATAATCTTTTTATGCAATAAAAATCAGAAAAGGGAGATCCTCTTTTGAGTAAATAGGTTCAATATTTTGAAAAAAATGTTGACATGGGGTCCCTATTCATAATTTTTCGAATTGTTCGATTGATATTTTATCATCATGGGTACTTTACTTGAAAGAAAACATATTGTTTTAAAAAAACACTGTATTTATGCCCAGAAAGTACTCATGGTAAAAGATATGACCATCTAAAATCACTTGCCATACTGCACAGGCCCGTAGCCAGGGGGGGTTCGCAGGGTTCGGGCGAACCCCCCCTGGCCAAAAATTCTTTAAAAATCATGCAGTTTTTGACCATTTTGAGCACTTCTCAAGTGATTTTAGCCTAATTTGGGCCAAAATTGTCAAATGTGAACCCCCCCTGGAAATTTTTGAAAATTGAACCCCCAATTTGGCAAATCCTGGCTACGGGCCTGCTGCACATGGTCTTTTTCATGAAATTCTACCGATGAAAACCAAGATTCAATCCTCAGTTGACACGTATGTTACATTAACTAAATCTTAGATATTTCTGTACCTGGTTTACTATACAGGGTGTTACAAAAGCACATGTCTGGTATATATGAGATTATGGTAGCAGGTTTGCAGTTAAAAGACCAGTAAGGTGCACCCTGTATACATGTCAATCTGCTAAAGGTCTACCTTTTATTTAATCCTAAAAAGTTTATTTGGCTCACAAACATTTTAATATAGAGTTGCAAATAGAAAACATCTATATGTATTATCTAAAACTAGGTAATAATCAGCATTTTTACATTTATTTAAAGGGACACTCTCTATCACTATAAATTAAGGCAAAACATCCACCATTATCTGTCAAAGACATGATATCTTTCAATTAAATAAGAAATTTTACTTTCTTAAAGATGAAATAAAACAGATTCCAGAAAAAACTATTGCTATTAAAAATTATTCTTTCTATGAAAATTTGTTTTTCTGAGATTGATGATCTATAAATATAGTTGAGATTACAAGAAGCGAAATTTTGAAAAAAAATCATTAAAAAAATGTTTAATATATATTTAACCATATTTCATCTAGAGTATCATTTTTTATTTACCATTTCCATAAAGATTTGATAAATAAATGCGTAATAATAGGAAGTATCCCTTTAACTAAAATTTTATATTTATGTTGTGACAATTTACTACTGTCTATGTACATGATATAATGAGGATAACATATGTTATATAATTGGTACTAGCTATCTATGAATAATTAATAACACATCTTACAGTATGTGTGTCAATTGGCTAATAGTGTGAACATCAAACCTAAAATTAAGCAATCAAAAGACAACAGTCAAATAAACATTTATATTTTATATGCAAAACATGCAATTTGTATATTTTGCATTGTATTTTGTATTTTGCTGCCTCTCTGACATGTTATTTTTGACGAGGACTCAGATTAATTGTACATTTATCTGAAATTTACAAAATATGAATATACTTTCAATGTTTGTTGTTTAGTAAAATGTATGAGACCAATAAAATATTGTATTAAAGCTATTTGAATGCTTATTGTTTAGGTTTCATAGACGCAAAATCCAATTGACTCACACTTTACATGATTTCTACCAGCTATCTATTTGTGTGAAACCTGAACTCAAGAATAATTCAAAAATACTTCAAGAAGAATCGTGTTATATTGAAATAATCTTGTTCAAATAATCACACTTAGACAGGTTCCAATTTCAGAATATCTAAAGGGAAAGGGTTATTGAGGCATTTTTTAGAAAAAGCAACAGACCTATTTTTTCTGGATCAGTTTTTCATGCTGATAAAGATATTAAAAGATGACAGCTCAACGGGGTGGTCACGACACTGAATTTTAACGTTTTTACCCCCCTGTGAAATTATTTTAGGGGGTACTATAATATTAGTTCATAACTCAAAGGATATATAAACTATTGTTCTGAGTTCTACAGCATACATTGTTAGTACAGAGATGAATACTACCCTAAAGTTATAGGTTGATATCTTTGTTGGTTTCGGAAAAATACAATTAATTAGAAAAAATATGCAATTTTTGTCATTTTTTTTCTTGCTTATTTTATATTTGTAGCTTCAAGCAAAATATGATAACTTAAACAGCTCAAAGTAGTATTCTAACAACATTCCTAAGCTATGTGTGATATTGTAATACATCTATTATAGTGATGAAGTACTATTTTGTAATTTTAATATGACTTTATCGTGCCCTGCCCCTGGTAAATAGAAGAAAGTTGGTGTGGTTTTCTTCTGGTTTTAACATTTTATTGTCTTCTTAGTTGAAGATACAATCAATTCTGTCAGTTAACCATGAGTAGCTTTACAATGGTTAACTATTCCCATGAATAGAGGGTTGGGACCTCAAAAATACCAGAACTGTTAAGTGGCATCCTTGGGCAACCCTCTTCAGAGCATTTTCCTTATATAATTCAATAAAATCTGCAGGGGACACTATAATCAACCTATATATCTAAGATACTAATGAAGATACTGAATTCAAAATTTTCAGGATTTGGTCCTGGTATGATAGGTAATCTGTATGACAAAAATGACAAAAAGAAGAAACTCTGTTGCCATAGTAACAAGAATACGACACTATTTGTTTCCTAAGAAATGTGTTTTAAGGGGTTTTGTCATTCTCTTCATATTTTTAATTCTAAATATGTCTACAATGTGGGATGATTAAAATTATGGTAAAGTAATCTTTTCTATTGTTCTCTAAAACAGAAGTTGCTATGGCGACACATAGATCATGGAAAAAATCCTGGGATGATCGCCCTATTTGTCAGGAAATTAAAATGGAAACTGAAAAATGAGTTTCTTCCTACTGAATAGCAATTTGGTAGACCAAGGCTGACACGCACAGGAGAAAACATCTATCAGTTCTATGTCATTTTGTTGTTATTTTTTTATATTTCACTAGCAATCAACCCATCAATATATTTTTTCAAAGTTGTTGACCTCATTTTCACCAAAAATGCTATCATTTTATTAATGTTTAATGCATTACTATTCTTTATTTTAATGTATCAAATAGCTCTTGAAAAGAAAACTGAATTCCCCTAAGATTAGTGTTCCCCATGTTATTTCCCCTTTGAAAAAATTCATGCTATCCATTGGTTTCAGTTCATTTTGGTCATCCAAATTCAGTGTCTTTAAAGTCCCTGGAGCAATCCACTTTTCCTCTTAGGAAATAGAACATGTCTCAAAGCATATTCTAATTATGCATTCAACAATATAATTAAAGGTTGCATCTTTGGTAAAAATTAGGTCAACATTTTTAGTAAAAAGTATGTTGATTGGGCCATTCCCTTTAATATCACTTAGGTCTGATTAATCATTATATTTACTTTTCTTAAAGATAATGAATAGATCTAAAAGATATACCCATGTTCATGGTCAGAAAATATTCGTAATTCAAGTTAGAATTGTCTGAAGTTGTTTGCGATAACCTACATGCTCCTTTATAACATTATTATGTAAATACAGTAGAACCTGTGTAAGTGGAACACTCTCCATTCTGCCACAAAGCGTTCCACTTAGAAGGTGTTCCACTTCAAAGGTTTTGGGTTCACAGGGAACATACAAGATCAAATATAGGATTTATATGTATCATTGGAAATATGATTCTCCCTTCATTACAGGGCAGGTATATACCATTAATAATCCATTTATTTTACTCAAAAAGGTATCTGACATTCTTAATCCTCCTCATTCTGCCAAAAATGTTTTCTGACATTCTTAATCCTCCTAATTGTGCCAGTCTCAGGTACAAGGATTAGGCAATTAAGTTTTAAAGACTTGTTCCTACTGCTAATAATTCAATTGTTTTTAAATGACATTTTTACTACTTATTAAGTTTGGAACAAACAGCAAGGGATATTAATTAGTGGTAGCATCACGTGTCCAGTTCTACAGGAGGTTAATCCAATTTTCTGAATGAAAATCTTATGAAATTTGCTGATTATCAAATTAATTATTGGTTGCATCACATGTTGACCTCTACAGGAGGTTAATCAATTAAAATCCATTAAAATCCTAATTTGCCAATTAACACAGTATTACCTGTTTTCATACCCAGATATCATTGAAGGAGATTAATTCTGTTTACATATATCAATATTGAAATCTATGGAAATTGACTGTTCCACTTAGCAGGTTAATTTTTGAATATGGGGTGTTCACTGTTCAAGTTTGGAGGTGTTCCACTTACAGAGGTTCAATTAACATTAAGTCAATGGGTTTTTAAAACAGGACTTTGAAAAGGCGTTCCACTTGGGAGGTGTTCCACTTACGGAGGTGTTCCACTTAGCAGGTTCTACTGTACATTACTTGTGCATGATGACCACCATAGTCTAGTTGCTCAAATGAGATCAATTGATGATTATAATGTTTAGACTTTATGTCAATGTCCAGACTGTATGCCAACCTCTCTAGTATGTGATTACACTAGATTTCATTATGATACATGTACTTAATTGAAAACTTAATTACATATAAAATATCTTAAGTCCTATATTCTAGTAATAAATGAATTAGAATGTCACCTAACATTTGATGATGGTATGAATTTATTGATTTGGTGTCTATCAATACATGTTTCTAACTTAATGCTGCAAAATGATAAAATTCACCACATCCACTTTCTTCAATTTTCCAGGGGTAGGGCACTATAAAGTCATATTAAAATTACAAAATAGTACTTCATAACTAAAATAGATGTATTACAATACCACACATAGCTTGGAAATGTTTTTAGAATACTACTATGATCTGTTAAAGCTCTCATATTGTGCTTGAAGCTACAAATATAAAATTGGCAAGACAAAAATTGTGTATCTTTTTCCTGTTTTTTGTATTATTCTGAGACCAATAAGGGTATCAACCCATAACTTTAGGATATAATTCATATTTGTACTAGCAATGTATGGTGTACAACTCAGAACAATAGCTCATATATCCTTTGAGTTATGAACTAGTTTCATAGTACCCCCTAGAATATTTTCCTAGGGGGGTAAAAATGCCAAAATTTAGTGTCGTGACCACCCCGTTGAGCTGTCATCTTTTAATATCTTTATCAGCATGAAAAACTGATCTAGTAAAAATAGGTCTGTTGCTTTTTCTAAAAAATGCCTCAAAAACTTGAATTATTTGAATTGGAACCTGTCTAACTATCATTCATGCATTTATGGAATTATTGAGTGTTTTTGTCACATGATTAAAGATGAATTTCAATCCAGCTGGAACTTTACCAACTATGTGAAATATTTCTGAAATGTTATGTTCCAAATGGCACTCAATTTAAACATAATAATAATGATTATACATAATCATATAATAAAATATAATAAAAATAAAATATTTTGTATAAGTATGAATAACAAAATATATAATATACAAACTGAGTAAAATGCAGCCTCAATTACACAACCCTGAAATCCATATTTGGTCATGCACCGTCATGCCCTTATATAGTAATATATGGAGAATGTCAATGGGTCATGCATCCATCAAATCAAATGCAATGTTATACGCATCATCTTATCTATCTTAACTTCTTACAAAATATTGACCATATCTTATGGAAAACCATAACAGAATGTTACAAACACCTGTTCTCTTTTGATTTTGGCTAATGAGTTATTTTGATTTATGGTAATAATATATTCAAAACAAACTTCATTTAATGCAATAGTGATTAAAAGAATAATTATTGTGAAACAATACAACAATATTTGGTAGTAAACTTATTTAACTTTATATGGCTTCAACTACTACATGCATTATTATCAATAACAACTATCACACCAATATCATATTTTCATATCTATTATCATCATTTACAAATTTAAATACAAGTTTAAAGTTAAAACTCAGTAAATCTGTAAATTCAAATCCGACAAAAGCTAAAACTTTTATACATTTTTCTTATTCTATCGCGTTAACAATATTCCGATACATTTATAATTACATTTCTAAACAACACTGTTTGAATCCACAAGCAATTCAAGTGTCAATAATTTTTAAAAAAATTCACAGTTCTCTAATTCTCTTGCTTACTCTCTGTCATACTAGTAGCAAATGTGTTTTGAAAATAATCTCAGACCTAAAATGGAATCTTCATACATATATATGCATTTTTTAACCATCGCAGTACCACTGGAAATGTGTGTACAGATATTTCGATTAAAAATTTGCAACTGAAGATAGATTCCAAATTGCAACATAGATTGGGGTATTTTTCAAAACAACATTTCTTCAATTCACAATAACTTTTTTCCAGCCATGATAAATACACATGCTTTCATATCATAATAACCAAGATAATTTTTCTTGCTTACATTATCATAAATTCAAAGAACACACACATTTCTGCAAACATGAGTCATAATAATAATGTAAGACAGGTTAATTTTGCAATACAATTTGTCATTCATCAACTCTTTCAAATCTGCCTTTAAATCGTCAATATTGCAAAATTAGCAAATGTACCAAATAATCTGAATTACAATATTTTAACAGCTTAAAGGACAGAATGGCATGGATCATTTTAATATCAATAAACATTTTAATTCATGATCCCCTTCATGTTTTGATAACTTTTCTGCTCCAAATAGGCAAAAATTAGCACTTTAGGTACTGTATAATCATAGAAATATGGAAAAACAAAAATATGTTAATTTTAATTTTTTCATGTCAATGACACAACATAAGAAGTTGAAACTCCTAAAATAGTCTAATTACAGGAGTATGCACATTTAAAACTGCAGAATGTTCTCATAAAAAGAATATAGAAAATATAATGAACACATCTTTATATAGAATACATACCCTATAATATTCATATAAAATACTGTAAATAAATGGCAACTTCTGATCTCGAGGGTGCTCAATAAAAATGAATAAAAATATTGTTCTCCAAGAAGAAAATTAAGAATCATACAAAAGAGGTGGTCCCCGATTTCCTGAATATGACCCTTAAAACTGTCCTAGAAATCTCCTATTTGTTGAGGCCTTTTACTTTCTGAAAACCAAAAACCAAACACCCACCAAGGATTCTAAATTTTCATTGAACAGCCCTTGTACAGATCATAACATACTTATGGAGGTAAAAGATGTAATTGAAATCCAATAAATAACTTTAATTACAAGGGTTCAATTGTATATAAAGATAAGTTTGGTCATGATTACATCCAATAGAATTACTCATTATGCCCAATATAATTACTCATTACGCCAAATAGAGTAGCACACAAATTGAAATTAAGATTAGAAGAGCCTTTTGTATGTAATGTTATTCACATTATGGCTAATTAAAACCTTGAAATGAATCAACTGTTTTAAAAATTCCATGCTCTTAAATGTTAAATTCTAGTTATGTGATTTCATACAGATCAACTCTGGAATCACTAAGGAATCAATAAATTATTGAGTCAAAGTACTCGCCCCTCCAAAGGTTTGGCAAATTATTGAGTCAAAGTACTCACCCCTCCAAAGGTTTGGCAAACTTTTGAGTCAAAGTACTCGCCCCCTCCAAAGGTTTGGCAAATTATTGAGTCAAAGTACTCGCCCCTCCAAAGGTTTGGCAAATTATTGAGTCAAAGTACTCGCCCCTCTAAAGGTTTGGCAAACTTTTGAGTCAAAGTACACTCCCCTCCAAAGGTTTGGCAAACTTTTGAGTCAAAGTACACTCCCTTCATAAGTCAACTCATATGAGAAAATGTTAAACATGTTTTAGTTTAATTTGATATTTACCTCAATGATTTGAAATTGATTTAAATCATCAAATACAAATATAACTGAACGCCTGATAGAAGCTTGATTACATGCCCCAATTACCTAAGGGAGAGATTAGAGTTGCTATACTTTTTGGGTGGAGTGTACAAATGTGGAGTCTAAATCATCCACTGACTGCCCATTAAAAATAATTGATCAACCCTATTGATGACATCATTGGTCAACTCTATTGATGACATCATTGATCAACCCTATTTATGACATCATTGATCAACCCTATTTATGACATCACATAATTCAGATTTCTTCAAGGCTAATATTTTGACACAAAATCTGTAGTATGGCACATCTAGTATATGATTATAAACAAAAGATGCAGATATACAATTGATTACATTTAAACATCTTCCACATTTAGAGTTTATTGTCTAAAGCAATTCAATAATTTATATGGCAACTTCTATGGTTTTTTCATTGTTGAATCAGTACAGTCTTTCTACTGTATTCATTCAGAGTAACATTGGCTTAAATGTCTAAGCATTTGACTCAGGTCACATGTTATGATTCCCAGTCTTTGATTGGTTAACTCAGGTCACATGTCATGATTCCCAGTCTGTGATTGGTTAAAGGACAACTGAAATAGGTTTTCTCAACTTGCAGCTACAAAAATGCAGTTTTCTTCATTGTAAGCCCAACGTAAAGTTCTTGCGATCGCCATTGTAAAAGAAATGTTAGACAACTGTTAATGGTCATTAATAACGTAATAAAATTAACTGATCAATTAGATTGGCCCCCACGTGATTAGAAACGTCATACATAATATATAGTTTTGGTTCATTGGTTCCTAGGTAATCACGACATCAAGGCAACCATATGATTGTTGTGTAAACAAATAACAAAAGATCTTGTCATTATGACGTCATTATTTAATGCACCAAAACGGGCCACCTGGGGACCAGTGAGAGATCACGTGGGGGCCAATAACGTCACAACCTATTTGAATATTGCTTATTAAGCAGCTAAAACGATAGTTAGAGTGAAATAATTTTCACGATACTGATGAGAAAACATGTCCAAATACATTTATCAAAAAATTATATTGATTCCTTTAGGTATAAAATACCATTTCATATCCGCTTTAACTCAGGTCACATGTCATGATTCCCAGTCTGTGATTGGTTAACTCAGGTCACATGTCATGTTTCTCAGTCTGTGATTGGCTAACATTTCTAGGCATTTACACTGATTACAGTATCAGATTCCTGTCCTCTTTTTGACAGAAACATAAAGCTATCAATGTATCCTCGTAAAAACCAGTGAATTGATCACTAAAATTGTACTTCTCAAATTGTCCCTTTCTTAAAGTTGTACTCATAAATTTTAATCTAAGCTGAGCTTGTACTTTTAAAACAGGCTGACGTCTCACTTGAGGTGTTTGCTACATTGCCCCACTTTTAATGTAGCAAACAACCAATAAATAAAATTGAACCATTTTAAAAAATTTACATTTATTTTAGCATCGGCTCCTTTTTTCTGTGCTCAGATTCCCTTTTTTATATATATGCCGTCCTTTTAGTCTGTTCTTCTGTTTTTTTTATTAGAGTACAAATTATTTATGTTCATACCAATGGATGAGAAAGGCATTTGTCAAAACATCTTTAATATTGAGATTCAACCAGCATGAGAAACCAACAAATTTTCAATTATTTTGTAGGAACTCAATTTCAAAAACATCAACATCAGCCAGATTTTAGGAGCCATGGATTAATACTGGGCAATAATGTGAGATCCAAGACAAGACATGACACTTATACGATTGTGTCAGTGGGAGGAGCTGGTGGGAGATCCCCACCCCCTCCCTCAGGGGTAGTGGCGTCAGCAGGGGCAGCAGGGGGTGGGGGAGGAGGGGCCTCATCGCCATTGACAACCTGGACAGGTGGCAATTCTTCCTTCTCTTCAACCTGGAAATGTGGACACTTTTAACAAAATGATATTCATATATTAATGAACTATTTTATGTTGGAAATGTGGACATTTTTAACAAAATGATATTGATGTATCAATGAACTATAAATTAATGTTGGAAATGTGGACACTTTTAACAAAATGATATTGATATATTCATGAACTATAAATTAATGTTGGAAATGTGGACATTTTTAACAAAATGATATTGATGTATTAATGAACTATAAATTTATGTTGGAAATGTGGACATCTTTAACAAAATGATATTTATATATTCATGAACTATTTTATGTTGGAAATGTGGACATTTTTAACAAAATGATATTCAGATATTCATGAACTATTAATTTAAATATTTGTGAGCAACAGTCTAGAAATTCAAATCATGGGCTTTCAATTAGAGTTGAAAGCCCATTTTCAAATTAAACAAACTTTTAACAACCAATGTTAAAATGAAGGTATAAACTCATAAAAACCATGACACAACTCAACCATAACTTGACACCACTGACACATAACATGACGCTATTCAGTCATAGCATTACACCATTTACTCATAACATGACATCACCTACATGTAACATGACATCTCTCATTTGTACCATGACATTATCAAGATGTTACATTTACATTTACCAATTCATAATATGACATCACCTACATGTAACCTGAAATCACTCATTCATAGCATGACACCCCTGACTCATAACATGACATCACCTACATGTAACATGGCATCACTCATTCATAGCATGACACAACTGACTCATAACATGGCATTACCAAGATGTCATATTCATTCATTACAGGACACCATTGACTCCAAACACATCACTTACTTGTAACATGACACCAAGGAAATCACTCACCTCTGGCTTGACATCTTCTTCATTCACCTCCTCATGTTTGGTCAAAGGTTCAGTTTCCTCATCTCCAGTCTCATTGGGCACTGGCTCCTTCTCTTCTTCTTTGGCTCCCTCTTCTTGGTCCCCTTCCTCTTCAGCATCTTCATCTTTAGCTTTCAGGGCAGTGCTGTTAGAATACATAAATTGTACACTTAAATATATGGATGGTACACTTTAGGAATGAATGGTACACTTTAGGAATGGGGTTCTGGTCCATGTTGAATGGATGGTACACTTTATGAATGGATGGTACACTTTTTGAAGGGATGGTACACTTTTTGAAGGAATGGTACACTTTTTGAAGGAATGGTACACTTTTTGAATGGATTATACACTTTATGAAAGGGGTTCTGGTCCATGTTGAACGGATGGTACACTTTATGAGTGGATGGTACACTTTATGAATGGGGGGGGGGTATACCTTAGGAATAGATTGTACTCTTTATGAATGGAAGGTACACTTTTTGAAGGGATGGTACACTTTTTGAACGGATTATACACTTTATGAATGGGGTTCTGGCCCATGTTGAATGGATGGTACACTTTATGAAAGGCAGATACACTTTATGAATTCATAAAGTGTATTATTGAATGGATGATCATTTTTATTCACTAAATGCAAAGCAGTTTCAAACATGGTAACCTGGCTATAATAGACTTCTAAAAATGGTCAGTTCTGTTATATATTCAGGCCGGTCAGATGAGGGAGGGGGGGGGTGTGCATTGAAATCAAGAAAATAATTCCTGGAGAAATAATGATATATCACAGTAATCAGTTCTTTCTTTTTGTTTAGTGTTCAATGAACTTCACAACTTTATGCTGTGCTATCTAATTCACATGAAATAAATGGAAAATAAGGAAGCATAATCAGATAATGGACCTGAAATATGCACATCTTTGATGTCATTCGACTACTTCCAGTAAGAAATATGAAACTGCACCCCTAGTCCCCCTCTTGGGAGAGGTGTCTGACTGGCCAGTATATCCATGATTACTGTTCAATCATAAACACCATGCCTACTTTCAAGAAACAAGATTCATGATATATATAGCCTATTTAATCTCCTATATTGCAATACAAATATAATAAACACTATACTTAGAGACTTACTACAATCTCGTTTTTACTAGATGCATAAAAACTTAATTGTAAAGCTAGACATATTAAATAGCTGGAATTTAAATATAAAGCTGTCAATTTATGCTACAATAATAATTTCATATAAAATAACAATGTTTAAAAATCAGGTTTTATTAATTCCTATAGCTCCTAAAATGACCCTAACGGCCCAAGCAAAAATTAAATGCATTATATTGTCTGGCACTTAATTACAATCTTAAATCTGAAACTAAGATAAATAAACATAAATAAATTATTCAAACTGAGACAAGATTCACCAAAATATGCATTTTGAAATTATAAATACTGTAAACTTTCCATTTCAAATAAAAAATATTCTAATTAGGTCAATCAGTAAATCAATCTTAATGTTTTTACATTTCGCCAATCATGAGTGTCCTCCCCAAGTAACAGTTTTGACCACAAAACAATACTCATAAACTAGATAATTGCTATATTTTGTTACATCCTTCTTCAATGTCCTTTAGCAAAAACACATATGCGAGTAGCTAGTTACCAGTTTCACCTCCAGGTGGCTCGTTCGGGTCAGATAGCATGGCGGGTATAGTAGAAAGTTCCTTTTAACTTAAATTACATCTATTTTAGTGGTTTAATTTTCATATAACCCTTATGCATCTAATAGTTATCCAAATTAAAATATGACCAGTAAAAGGAAATGTTATCTGTCCAATACAAAAAAAAGATATTTCACTTTTTGTGATTTTGGGAAATCAGAAATCACATTTTCAAAAAAAATTAATTTTCAAAGTTGATAAACAATTTTCGAAACCATATAGTGGGCTGTATAGCAAGGTTGGTCGGGGTCGGGAGCTGGGGATAATTTTATTGCTTAAATATAACCATATCATCATCCTACATTAGAATCCACTCAGTCTAACATCAATTTCTGGTGCGAAAGTTGTCATTTTTGAGTTTTACCCCCCTTGACGACAAATTCTTGGGGGTACTATGACAAATGCTTATAACTAAAGAAGTATTTATTTGATCATCTTCATTTTTGGCATTGGTAATGAACAGGTATGTAAAAGTAAAATTTGAAAAATTCATACAAATCAGGTGATTAATCCATTCTAAAGATAATAATTCAGGTATTTTCAAGGGTCAATTTCAACATTTTCTGAATGTCGCCATGAAGTAAAAATGACATTATGACCCAATGACATATTTATTGAATGTTTTTAGGCATTAGAAAATAATTTGACTATATAAGCTAAAATAATAACATGAGAATTGTACCATATTGATAATTCTTCATCGCCATCCAGGCACAAATAAACTTCCCCCTCCCCCATTTTCGAATATAAAGGTCTATACCTGAAACTTCCTCAAATAGCTATATTTCAGAAACTATTATAGCCTACATTCCAAAATTTCTCATGGTGATTATACACATCATACTTTGCATAAAAGACATATAATTGAGATTTGTCCATTCTATATCTAATAATTAAGGTATTTTCAAGGTTCAATTTCAGCATTTTCGGAATGTCGCCATGAAGTAAAAATTACATGACCCAATGACATATTTATTAAATGTTTTTAGGCTTTAGAAATTAATTTGACTATTGAGCTAAGATAATAACATAAGAATTGCACAATATTGATAATTCTTCATCGCCATCCAGGGATAAATACCCCCCCCTCCCCATTTGCGAAAAGAAAGGTTTTTACCTGAAACTTTCTCAAATAGTGATATTTCAGAAACTATTACAGCCTCCATTCCAAAATTTCTCATGTTGATTATACACATCAAAATCTGCATATTATACATATAATTGAAATGTTAACACTTTTTTGAGGGTGTAGCTAATAACAATAGTATATTTATTAGACATCTTAGAAATCAAAATATATGTTTTAGAAGGTTGTCACAACACTACAAGAGAGATATTTTGGATTGTCATCATTTTTGAAAATATTACAAAAACATATTCATATTATGCAATAATCACCTATTTTAATTTGACATAATTGAAATATATTATCCACCTAGTTTTAATGATTTCAGTATATGCATTTTATCCTGAGATGCACTTAGGTTTGATATCCATAAAGTAATCATTTCGTTTTTGTTTGTAATTTAGTTTCTAAGCATAAAACTATAAGCATTTAATCTGTATGCTTTAGGATATACGTAAGCAATAGCGATGACTAAACATTCAATTGACAACATTCAGTCAATATGCTTGACAACATTCAATAATGATTAATATGTTCGACCAATATGTTTTTGAATAACTTCACCAATACATTTTGCTTGAGTATTCAATTCAACATTTGCTTCAAGCAGTTGAACATTGTTAGTTATCAACATCACCTGAACATATTTCATCTATGAAATTGTTGACTTCATTATCTGTCATATCATTATCAATTTTGTCATCTGATTCTTCGTTATAAATGTCTACCAACTCTTATGGAAGAATGGCATTTGGATTTTCAGCCCATTGTATATCAAGTTCGCCATTTTCTAGGATCCATCCATTTTCTGCTGGAGAAGGTATATCCATTTGGGCTTTGTGAGACTGCTTCCATATGTAAGCCCGGTAGTTACATCTTTTACAATGTTGAACAAGGGATGACCTGCATGGAGGATGGAGACTGATGTCTATCCCATCATAGTTGTTGTTGATAGAGGCTTGAGGTTGAAATCTGTTTGCAAAATTTATGTATCGTACATGATTGATGTCTGTTTTTTCTTTTCCCTGTACATGATGCACACACATCTTTCGAGTTCTTGAAGATGCCTTTGGTCAAGAACTGTAGATTTTCCAAGTTCTTGAAAGATTGCATGCATGTCCTCCCTCTTGATCAGCTGTTTCAGAGGGTTTATTTTTCCCTTTCTCATGAAGGCACTGGTGGTATCACACCCTGTAAAACAGTGGATACCGATCAGGGTGGCTGTGATTGGATCACCCAAACCTGCTACATCTGTCTTCACATCGATGAGGCGCCTCTTGTTTGAAACTCCAGTGTCAAAAAGTACTTTGGGAAGTAGGTGTTTGATGTAATGTAGCAGGAGTATGGGTACATCTGTGTCTGGAGATCTGACAAGTATGGTCTTGGCCTCAGACCCCACCTGCCTTGATGCATATAAAGCATGGAGAATGATTTTTGTGTCAGCTTCATCATGGTTGCACCTTAGGTCTAGGACTTCCTCACTATCAACATGTGGCCCATCACTTGTGAGTAAGAAGCACTTCTCCTGACAGACAAAGTAAATTGGTGTGTTCTGAATTTTTTTGCATATTTGTCCTTCTTCCATTCTGGGAGGATAAGTTGGAAAAGCTGAATTTTGTTTTTGCTATTTGAAGGAAGTTTTTCCAATTTTTGGGACTAGTTTTGGGACCTTTCACTAGCAGTGGCTGCATTTTACCTCTACACCTTCTCTCCGGGTCCTTTATAGACCAAGAGGCTGATACCAAGACTATACTTGTCAGATCTCCAGACACATATGTACTCATACTCCTGCTACATTACAGCAAACACCTACTTCTCAAAGTACTGTTTGACACTGGAGTTTCAAACAAGAGGCACCTCATTGATGTGAAGACAGTTGCAGCAGGTTTGGGTGATCCAATCACAGCCACCCTGATCGGTATCCACTGTTTTACAGGGTGTGATACCACCAGTGCCTTCATGAGAAAGGGAAGAATAAACCCTCTGAAACAGCTGATCAAGAGGGAGGTCATGCATGCAATCTTTCAAGAACTTGGAAAATCTACAGTTCTTGACCAAAGGCATCTTCAAGAACTCGAAAGATTTGTGTGCATCATGTACAGGGAAAAGAAAAAACAGACATCAATCATGTACGATACATAAATTTTGCGAACAGATTTCAACCTCAAGCCTCTATCAACAACAACTATGATGGGATAGACATCAGTCTCCTTCCTCCATGCAGGTCAGCCCTTGTTCCAGCAGAAAATGGATGGATCCTAGAAAATGGCGAACTTGAAAATCCATATGCCATTCTTCCACAAGAGTTGGTAGACATTTATAACGAAGAATCAGATGACGAAATTAACGATGATATGACAGATAATGAAGTCAACGATTTCATAGATAAAATCTTTTCAGGTGATGTTGATAACTAACAATGTTCAACAACTTGAAGCAAATGTTGACGTGAATACTCAAGCAAAGTGTATTGGTGAAGTTATTCAAAATCATATTGGTCGAACATATTAATCATTATTGAATGTTGTCAAGCATGTTGACTGAATGTTGTCAATTGAATGTTTAGTCATCAGTATTGATTATGTATATCCTAAAGCATACAGATTAAATGCTTATAGTTTTATGCTTAGAAACTAAATTACAAACAAGAAAGAAACGATTCCTTCATGAATATCAAACCTAAGTGCATCTCAGGATTAAATGCATATACTGAAATCATTAAAACTAGATGGATAATATATTTCAATTATGTCAAATGAAAATAGGTGATTATTGTATAATATAAATATGTTTTTGTAATATTCTCAATAATGATGACAATCCAAAATATCTCTCTTGTAGTGTTGTGACAACCTTCTAAAACATATACTAGTATTTTGATTTCTAAGATGTCTAATAAATATACTATTATTTCTTAGCTACACCCTCAAAAAAGTGTTAAGACTTCAATTATATGTATAATGTGCAGATTTTGATGTGTATAATCAACATGAGAAATTTTGGAATGGAGGCTGTAATAGTTTCTGAAATATAGCTATTTGAGAAAGTTTCAGGTAAAAACCTTTCTTTTCGCAAATGGGGGGGGGGGGGGTATTTATCCCTGGATGGCGATGAAGAATTATCAATATTGTACAATTCTTATGTTATTATCTTAGCTTATATAGTCAAATTAATTTCTAAAGCCTAAAAACATTTAATAAATATGTCATTGGGTCATGTAATTTTTACTTCATGGCGACATTCCGAAAATGCTGAAATTGAACCTTGAAAATACCTTAATTATTAAATATAGAGTGGATAAATCTCAAATATATGTCTATTATGCAGAGTATGATGTGTATAATCACCATGAGAAATTTTGGAATGTAGGCTGTAATAGTTTCTGAAATATAGCTATTTGAGGAAGTTTCAGGTATAGACCTTTATATTCGAAAATGGGGGAGGGGGAAGTTTATTTGTGCCTGGATGGCGATGAAGAATTATCTATATGGTACAATTCTCATGTTATTATTTTAGCTTATATAGTCAAATTATTTTCTAAAGCCTAAAATCATTCAATAAATATGTCATTGGGTCATAATGTCATTTTTACTTCATGGCGACATTCAGAAAATGTTGAAATTGACCCTTGAAAATACCTGAATTATTATCTTTAGAATGGATTAATCACCTGATTTGTATGAATTTTTCAAATTTTACTTTTACATACCTGTTCATTACCCATGCCAAAAATGAAGATGATCAAATGAATATTTCTTTAGTTATAAGCATTTGTCATAGTACCCCCAAGAATTTGTCGTCAAGGGGGGTAAAACTCAAAAATGACAACTTTCGCACCAGAAATTGATGTTAGACTGAGTGGATTCTAATGTAGGATGATGATATGGTTATATTTAAGCAATAAAATTATCCCCAGCTCCCGACCCCGACCAACCTTGCTATACAGCCCACTAATATTTCTAGATGTACTTTTACATGTAGATTTCAAATATTTGACTGAATTTTGAATATTTAATGACATAAATCAAGATTATTTCTACTCGCATCTAGTCTATCGAAGGATCCAAAATTCACAATAATGTTGAATCATAATGAAATAGACGTATATGAAAACACATGTCTGAGTGAAAACATGTCTCAGCCATTTTTAGCTCATATTCATTCCAGTACCAATTTTGTGTTTCAATATATTTTGTGCTAATTGTTTTGTCACTTAAATGGTTAAAATTTGTCACGTAGGTCCCCATTGTAAATTAAGGTTTCTCTCTTTTGTATATATTTTGACCAAGTAATGATTCAGCAAAGCAATAGAATACATATGGTGCAATTTAATCAAGAATTTAATATGTCGACCAGAACAACAGCAATGCCAAAGCGTAGCGAATCCCATCAAACAGCCATGGCTGGCATTTTTACAAACAAAGTATATAGCAAAAATGGCAGTCATTTTTCAAAATGGCCACCTTCTACCAAAAGTATCATTAGACAGTGTGCCATACTTATAGTATTCACATATCAAATATGAACAAAATCACTCCCCTACTTTTCCAGTTATAGTAAAATATGTTAAAATGGCGGCCATTTTAAAATGGCCACCTTCTACCAAAAGTGTCATTAGACAGTGTGCCATGCTTATAGTATTCACATACCAAATATGAACAAAATCGCTCTACTACTTTTTGAGTTATAGTAAAATACGTTAAAATGGCCGCCTTCTACCAAAAGTGTCATTAGACAGTGTGCCATGCTTATAGTATTCACATAACAAATATGAACAAAATCGCTCCACTACTTTTCAAGTTATAGTAAAATAAGTTAAAATGGCCGCCATTTTTCTAAATGGCCGCCTTCTACCAAAAGTGTCATTAGACAGTGTCCCATGCTTATAGTATTCACATACCAAATATGAACAAAATCGCTCCACTACTTTTCGAGTTACAGCAAAAATCGTAAAATAACGAGTAAAGGCCGCCATCTTTCAAGATGGCTGCCATGTGCTTTTTTAATAATTATCTACATTTCTAGCTTTATTAATGTCCTACATAAATTTTACATTTAAAACATATTGCTACTACAGTTTTACATATTGCACTTAAATTACTGTAAAATCGGCACTAAAATGGGCGCCATTTTTAAATAAAATAAAATGAGCGGCCATTTTGAAAATCAGCTTTCGAGCAGAACTTCTACTCCCATAGGGTATATGTGTACAAAATATGAACAAAATCGGGCCAACGGTATTTGAGTTATTGCCCGGACGGACGGACGTACGGACGGACGGACGCGTTCCCTATATCCCTCCGAACTTCGTTCGATGGGATAATTACAGATGGAGGTGGACTAATCCATCCAGATTTTGTTTCATTTAGCTGCCCCAGCGTCTTTTCTGAGACACTGTCATTGAAGTTCAGACAAACACTATTTAACCAGCAATGTATCGTGGGGTCAACAGTCAAATTTATTATATACCCAATATGATTGAATTTGTCAAGTGAGAGTCTCAGAAATTTCTGAGACAAAAATTTCTGTTGAGTATATTATGACGTCATAGCTTATAATGCTAACAATGGACCTGGGGAGGGGGCTTTCTAAGCCTTTTTGGCCTTCGCGGGGGAAATGGGACAAAAGTATAGGGTATATAATAAAACAAATAGTGACTGCCTCATTTCGAGCAATACTTTAAATGATTTCCCCTTGGGAATATCTTCTATAATGTGGCTTCGGGAATAGTACATTTTAGAGGATATTCCCTCGGGGAAATAATTTATACTATTGCCCTCAATGGTAGTCACTATTTGTATAATATTGACCCCTTTTTGACCCCAAAGATACAAATTGTACTCCTAATTTGAATAATTGCTAAACATAAAGTGGGAATCATAGAATAAATATGTTCTACTTGTTCATGCAAAATCAGTACATTGCTGAAAACTGAAATATTACAGATGGGTGTATAGATGGCGCCTTACTCATTTCCATCCTCAACTGCAGCGCCATCTTGTTTTTCTTGATCCTTTATTATCTCTTTGCTGCACAATGAAACATGTATGCAACTACTTGAACATACGAGGGTTGATCATAAAGTTCTCATAATACCTCTCTAATTTCTTTATTTTTCAATATTTTCCTATGAAATTTTCACAGAATCTGCAGCATGGAGTGTTTTATTAATCCTGCAAAAATATTTAGAATAACAGAATTATTAAATAAGAAATGGTTGCCATAGTAACTTGAAATCAAGGCACCCGGGGCAAATAAAAAAACTATCTAGAATAGCCCCCATTCACCATGTTTAAATACATTATAAGTTGTCAAATACGCCATCAAACACATTAAATTGTCAAATAATATGTGCTCTTGACTGTTGTGAACTATTATAATGGTCATGTGAATTGTGTGATCTTATAATGGATGATTGTTGTGCTTCATTAGAAGTGACTGTTAGACCTCATGACTGTTTTGTCAAATATCCTCAGGAAAATTGATTTTGCCCCTTTAGATCATTTTTAACATGTACAGACCACACACAGGGTGTAATTTTGTTGATATCTTAGCAATATATTTGTTTTAGATCATGTTTAGTCTGACCAAGGGATCTTATAAACTTAACATAACAATTTATCACTATGAATTTTAGTTTTTTGAAGATCTCTGCATCTATTGCATTGTCTTACGCAGTCATTTCTGATCATTACCTTTGAGTCTCAGAGTCTGGTATCACATATATTTCAATAGTAAAAGCACTTAACAACATATTCAAGTTAACATTTTAACATGTTTGGTAATTTATGAGAGGTAATTATCTGTGTTAATATGGTTAATTAGAGCCATTCTCTCAATTACTTTAAATTGCCCCAGGTGCCTTGATTTCCCGTTACTATGGCAACCCTTTCTTATTTAATATTTCTGTTAAACTAGATACTTCTTGCTGAATTAATAAGACATTCTATACTGCACATTCTGTGAAAATTTCATTAGAATATATTGAAAAATAAAGAAATTAGAGAGATATTATGAGAACTTTATGATCAACCCTCGTATGTATGATATTTAGATATAGACGCATTGAAAATGAAACATGTATGCAACTACTTGAACATATATATGATATTTAGATATAGACGCATTGAAAATGAAACATGTATGCATCTACTTGAATATATGTATGATATTTAGATATAGACGCGTTGAAAATGAAACATGTATGCAACTACTTGAATATATATATGATATTTAGATATAGACGCTTTGAAAATGAAACATGTATGCATCTACTTGAATATATGTATGATATTTAGATATAGACGCGTTGAAAATGAAACATGTATGCAACTACTTGAATATATATATGATATTTAGATATAGACGCATTGAAAATGAAACATGTATGCATCTACTTGAATATATGTATGATATTTAGATATAGACGCATTGAAAATGAAACATGTATGCATCTACTTGAATATATGTATGATATTTAGATATAGACGCATTGAAAATGAAACATGTATGCATCTACTTGAATATATGTATGATATTTAGATATAGACGCATTGAAAATGAAACATGTATGCATCTACTTGAATATATGTATGATATTTATATATAGACACGTTGAAAATGAAACATGTATGCAACTACTTGAACATATATGTATGATATTTAGATATAGACAAGTTGACTGGAACAAAGTGAAATTGAAAACATGTAAAAATATTGTAGTTTATGGATTTGAAACACTTAGTTAACATGTATCAATGCAATGTAATCAAGTCCATCCATGCATGTAAAATACTATAATCAAATGTTTCAATGCATATTAAATCTTTTAGTTAAGGTTCGCAATGCATTGTAATTACAGGAATCTGTTTCAATGCAGTGTACAAAACAGTTACATACAATGGTATTAGTGTATTCAAACATACCATCCCTAGCCGGCCCAACCCTTATCCCTATGGGTCTCCCAGAGGCAGTAATTAAATGATTGTACTAAAAACTTGCTAAATCAAATGTCCAACTATACCTTTGTTCAGCCTTCTCTGGATCAGTTTCCCTTTCAGACTTCTTTCCCAAGACATGCACACAGCAACAATGGAGGAGTCCACACGTGTTGATGAAGTAGCAAGACAGATCAATGATGATGAGGAGTAGGATGATGACAACGATCACGATCCCAATGATTGCACCAACAGATAAGCCACTAGCTCCTGTGGATTCAGCCATGACCTCACCTGGAAAGGTTTGCATGTGTGTGTAAGTGTAATATTGCATAACATGATCTGAGTCTACCAAAACAATAAACCTTGTTCCAGAAATATGTCTTATGAATCTGGGGGCCATTAACAGAAACTTCATAAATTTAAGAATTCGTAAAGTTCATTCTTCTCTAACTGTGACATCATTATATCCATGGTAACAACAACTGATTTACGAATTTGTAACTTAATGAAGTTTCTGTTAATGACCCCCTGGTTAATATATCATATTGGTGTCCTAAGGATATGGTATATGATTACTTGATGTCACCCTTGTTGATTCTACAAATACTGTTTAGCAGTATCTTATTTGTGTAAAGCAACTATTCAGATTTTGTTAACCGCAATGGATCTCCATGGAAATGTACAGAAAATCAATTGAATATCAAAGGGAATATAACAAAAAACAGACATTAAAATCCCATATTGTGATTCACTTTTTTAATAAAGGCCAGAGAAAAACATCATTAAGATCAGTACTCATGTTATCAATTTTCACTTGGCACCTTTTGAGGTAGATCCCGGCTATGGCATTAATGGTTGAGAAATAGGGATCGAAACCAGCCATAGTTTTCTCCTGATGACCATTGTGAATTATTGTGTTTTATGGATTATGGCGACGGCTTTTGTGAATGGATGTTGACCCTTTGAAACGCCTATGGACTTGGAGACTGGATTTTATCTATCCCACATCATTTGAGACTGAATGCTCTATCTTGTATGAGTACTTGTATCTACAACAATTTTTGAGGTTATGAGTATTGGCTATCAATTGGCTATCAATTTCTAATTTTTTCTTCAACATGTATTGTAATGACTTCAGTATGAATGAAATGCCCCTTGGTCTTCTGGTCTTGGATTGTGATATTGATTCTTGAATGGTGGGGGAAAGGGGGTATTAGACATTGTTTCTTTTCACGTTAGATAATGGTTTTGGGCTATATGGGGTTTGTTTTTCTTGACTGGTATGCACTTAGAGTTTGCTTTTTCTTGCTAAGTTCCATTTCAACTTTTGGTCCTTTCCCTTTGGCACTAGTGCTTATATCTTGAACAAGTAAACAAAATGGTTTCATTGAGTCATTCAACAATTCTTACATTAAGCATGCAAGATATGACATAAGATGTAAAATTACATTACTTAGGATACATAAACAAATAAGAAAACAAAAATAAATTCACCTTTAGTGGGTTCTTTAACCACGCCATTCATTCCAACTTCTATAATTGAATAAATAATATAAAAGTGCCTTCTATAAACATTAAGAATATTTCTATTTGTGAAAAGGATAGACAGACATAGAACTCTACAAGTAAAGATTAGGTAAAGATGAATTAGGTAAACAAATATATAGTTATCTATCTATTGGTAGAAAGAATATTTTTTGAAACATACATTTATACTTATTTATACATACATACACTCCCCAAAAGGTTGGCAACAAGGAGTCCACTTCGGACTACAGACTGAAACCTGTTTATGATTAGGGATTTAACAAATACATCAAAGTCATAATTCTCAACAATTGTAATCATGAAACAAAAATTAAGATTCAAACATAAAGAGCCCTTAACATGCCATACAGTGGGGACTATTGATTATCAAAATTATGGAGGGTTGTTGTTCAGATATTTGGATGTTTTAAGATCAAATATGATTTTTAAACTTTGAAAATAACAACTAGACATTTTCTATTTGCTTCTCCATTTAAACATTGCATGTGCTTTAGAATCAACTGAGTATGTTAACAATTGTGAACAGGAACAATGAGGTCATTTTTAGAAATATACAGACAATAATTTTAAAAGTCTAATAACTATTCAGTTTCAGTCTATTGACAGGAAGGCGTCAATCCCAAATGAGAAGTCTAAGACTTTTACTTATTTTATCTTTAGAATATATCTATTGAGAAAAGCAAAATGAATCACTTGGTCATATTCTTAAACATGATTAGACTCAAGAAATGAGTTGACATTACGATGAATCTGTTCATAAAGCCAATTGTTTTTTTAACAGTATGGATATATTTTCTGGTTGAATCACAGGTTTTGAGGATTTTCATGTAACTTTTTATATATCAGGTATATATTTCCATCTCAAAAGAACTCATTCAGTGCCATCCCGTCTGCTCTCTTGCGGAGGTTTGATTTGATTTCCATGGATTTTGAACTACAGTATGTTCATCAATTGGTTCACGACTGGAATGGGGTGTTGGACATTATTTCTTTTCAAAAGCTTTTCCGATCCCTTTGAATAAATAAAAGCATTAAGGGCCTTTAATAGAGAGGAAGGCAAAGATTAAACAAAATTTTTCAGACATGTGGTTTCTTTCATCAATTTTTAGCTCCCCCTTTAACGTAGACCTAAAATTCCATAAACAAACAAACAATAACACAAAAAAATCAAACAACAATTAATTACATATCTTACACAAGTTTCAGCTGTTTATTCCACTAAAGCTTACATTTTATTTGACATTGAATAATAATTAATTGGTAATATTGGTGTATGGTGTATGAACACTTGGTGCAAGTCCTCAAATACTAAGTGATACAGATACAAATGTGGAAATGCTACGAATAATATTTACACATTTATTCTCCACATTTTATTACAGAATATACCACATGACTAGATTCATACAATTATTCTCTCAACTAAAATCTAAAATTAGTAATTAGTTATCTTCTGAAATGGTCATTGTAGTGTTCAGATATCAAAAAATTCTTCGTCAAAATTAAAATTTCACATGTATTACCTTAAAGAGTATCTCTAATTAGGAAACAATTGTGTTTGATGTGCAATAAAATGGAGTTAATCCCTTAAAATGCATTTTACAAACCACACTTTGTAATTAAGAGTGTTTCAAGCAGATTTACTTACATCGATTCATTGCTAAATATACAGATTAAAATATGTGTCAATGTTTAAAATGATCACTAAATTGTAGGTGGTCAGTATGTGCAGTTATATTTTAGGATTCATACCCAATTATGAAGTAACACATACCACATGGTTCATTGCGTTCATTGAGGTGTAAATCCAAAGCAGTCACAAATTAGTTCTTCCCTTCATTGCGTTAGTTCACCACTTGAATATGCTGTGGATCCCATAACACATTTTAACCCATTCTTTATTATAGTATGAATAATAAATTAGATTGCAACTTGACATTGACCCCTGAATCTAATTCCTGCATCTATCACTATATGTATAATAATGATATAATGGTGATTCGTCTGATCACAATTCTTGTGATTATTTTCATATAAATGACAACACCTTTTGTACAAACTATTATCATACAGAAAAATCATAGGGGCAATGACAAATAAAAATATAACTTATGTTTGGGGAGGAAAACAAGTGTGTCTCTTTCATATGAATTGCTCATCAATGATATGTTTCATTAGACACATAAAGAAAAAAAAATTAGACACATAAAACAAATAATTTCTGTTTAGGGAAGAAATATGTTTCATCTGAAACATGTCTAATTCTCTCATTTCTAAACAAATTATGATGTTGTTTGATCTCAATTTTAATATATACAGGATGATTAAGATAATGTAATTTATCATTAATCACTAAAAAGCTGAACTTTATTAAATGTATATTATATATACATAACATAACACCGAAAGAATGGTTTCTATTGAGAGAAAGATGTTATCTCAACCTTGCCCCAATGCTGTTTCTTATATGACATTATCTACTTTTGTACAAGCTACTACATTTACTGAGACATCATTTTTACAGAATACATATGGATTACATTCATATTATAATAATTTAATATATTATATTCATCGTAAGTATAAAATTAAGTAACTAAATATACACTTTAAAACAAAACCATTTGCATATTATCTTGCGATGTCACACGTAACAACTTCGAAGGAAAGAACCCATTGTCAACTGATGTATCATTCAAACTGTGTATATACAATTGAGTGCAAAAATCTACAAAAAATTCTAAAACAACTTTACAAGAACTAAATAAACTAAACTATACAAATTTGAATTGCTTGTACCATGGCAAGTTAAAGTACTATTTAAAGACATTCATCTAAAAGGATCAAAATGTATCTTATCAATTCAAGATTTAGTATATAGTTCACATACATCAATATCATATCAATAACTGTCTGTTACATAACTTGCACATATAAATGGCACGACATTTTCCCTCGTTAATATCTACAGCAGGCCAACAAGTGATACAACCATAGCTACTTTATTGGCTTCTATCATACATGAAATATCTATGCACCCAAATATACACACCTTGCAGAATTTACAAATTCATGAAATATTTCATTATATTATTATGCACTTTGTTGATATAAGTTCACAATGTCAACTGGTATTAGGTTCAGAGTTGATATTATTGGAAATGTTCAGTACTTTATCATCTAAAACTTACCACTTTATACAAAGCGGTGTTTATCCTGTTTGGAACAATACTGTAGACCTATCCACCATGTTAACATCATGCAACGAATTGATAATACTTAGGTTTCTAAAACCACCCTACTTAGAGAGGGCATTATTGGCAGCAAACATTGCCATATACATAAGCTACATCACTATACACTTTCATGTCTTAGAGTCATACCTTAATTTGTAAGCATTTTCAACAAAAACCTTAATTTAAATCTTGATCTAAGTTTAAATGACAGATATATTTACAAAGGATTGAGGATAGCTTTTTGTAAAAAACTCAATAATAATACTTTATGAATTGCTAAAATACCCAAATACATTGATTTTGGGAACAAGTTAACCTGACTTGATTTAAGATAACAAGAATTCAAATCTAAAAATTGGCTAAAATCTTGACATACATTTGTGCATAAAATATTAAAATCAAATTTAAATCTCCAATATTGGAAGTATGTGTTATACTTATACAAACAGTTACCTAATATTGGAGTTTAATATTATTGATTTCTAATAGGAATGAAATTGTGACAAGGAAAATTAAATGTATGTGAAAATAAATGATGCAAGTAAAATAGCATCAGTGACAATACTTAAGCATACAACAATTTATCAATACATGTACAGAACTAAACTGCCAATCTAAAACAGCACTGTACAGCACTGCTTATCAAACAGTACTGCTTTAACAGTGCTTAACAGTACTGTTTGATCGTCATTACCTAAACAGCGCTGTGTAGGGCTGTCAGAACAGCAGTACTGTAAAAACCAACAGTTAAAGCAGGATTGTATGAGATGGTGTAATAATGATACAGAAAGGGAATGTTGTACCTTTAATTTTCCTTATCACAAGTTTATTTTACTTCACAGATTCTATTTTTTGATTCTACAGCAAGCCTGAGGTAAAATGTTTGGCATATATGGATCATACTTTCACAAATTAAATATTTACACAATAAGGACCTGCTGATGTTGCGAACATGAAGTAATGTACTCCATTTTCTGTTATAAATGATTAGCTATTGAGGCTGAGATATAGATTGTCCTACTAATAATGATAACATAATGAGGCGGGGAATATGGTCAATCTTGTGTTGATGCTCAATATACATGTACATTAAATTATATACATTCCCAACTAGATATATTTTCATATGATTACACCTCTCTCCATAAGTTTGGCAACCAAAAGTCAAATTATGGATTGTGAGTTAAGGTCTATTTATGTTTGGTGATTATAAAAGAAAATCCATCAAATTTGTCATACGTTTACAAAGTTGGGTAAAAGAACAAAATAAACTTAACACTATTATCTCTATGGTTCAGAGTCTTCTCTGTTAGACTCAAAGTTTTCACCATTGGAGTTCATGACATTTTCTAGGTTTTCATCTCCCTGTACAGGAGACAATCAATCATAGTTGGTATCACTATAAATGGAGCTGTTACATGAAAACTTCCAGTTGCCATTGTTAATGAAGGGAGAGTGTAAACTTAGATACAGTGAAATAAACACTGTGTTTTTGTGTTTTCTAATCAATATGGCAAAACATGGAAAGAAGCATTTATTGTTCACAAGTATTATGAAAACAATGCTATTAAGCATCAACAATGAAAATACTGTACTAATTGAAAATTTGACAGGAATTTGAGCAACACTGATACTTGGCACTCTACAATATACATGCAGAAATGTGACATCTACAACCCCTATTATAGGCTGGTTAGCTAGTTCATTTGATCATATATTGTGACAAGAGGGGTGTTACATCACCTGATAGTAAAATTGGATTATTCTATTGGAACATATAATTAAATGTTTATTTCACATCATATAACCCCCTTACCCTATTCCTATGAAGGTACATGAATGACATCAAAAATCCCTGTAACATCCCCTCTTTATAATGTAATGTAGGCCTTTCCAATCCCTATTTCATGCAGATGAGAATAAGAAACCATTATTTTATCTGTCACCTTACAGATTATAAGATTTCTTGGGGTTGTTAGGTGGCAGAATTAGGACCCTACCACCTTTTACATCATGCAGGATATCATAAGAACATATATATTTATGAGGAAATAGAGGGTAACAATAAAAGCTACCACCCCTTATATCATGCAGGTAGAGCAGTCCACTGTAACATATCTTGAATTTAAGGGGTGCTAGGTGCCGACAGCAGGTCCTTTGATTTGTTGATTGCACAGTTCCACAGGTTTCCTGGCTGAGTTCATTGTTAGTTTATGGAATGAGATCCTAATTCTTTGCATTTCCTATCATTCATAGTTGCTGCTCGCTCCAGAGAGCAAATTTAACATTGATTCTGCGTTGTTTGAGAACAAACTTCGCCAGGTTTGTTACATTTAGTTGTTTCTATGGATGTATAGAGAAGGTATTCCCAGCTTCCCATGGAAACCGCCCCATTGTCCCCACAATAGTCTCACAATAGGGATAGTTTTCAGAATGATGTTGCTAGGATGACACTGGTGCATAAAATAGTCTCACAATAGGGCCAGTAATGCTGCTGCCAGGAGAACACTGATGCTCACTTTCAGGCTTGTTGACTCCCCTATAACTCCTCCCACATTGTCCCCTGGAACAAAACCACACCAGTGAGATGATAGTAGCAAAATAAATGGTGCTAGTAGACATTGCAAAATATTGGTTTATCACATGTTTTTGTAATTATCAAGAAGTCTGATTATATGTAATGGCTCATATTTGATGTAAGATGTCCATTATACATCAAAGCACCTCTTTGATATAAACACTCAGACAAATCTTGATATTTAAAAAACATTGGAATTCTAATGTCTGCAAAGATTCGACTTGTCATTTTGTCAATATGAGTGCAATTTCAAAATAACAAGTCCCTATGTAAGCACTCGCCACAAATACTCCACAACATGCACAAGTAATATATGTATACATTTCATGAAAGCAAATAACAATCTAAGAACAGATTTAGAGCTTGTGCTTAAAGTAGGCCAAGTGATCAACCAAGTGTTTTTAAATTTTAGTCATTTTAGTTAGTTAGCCAAATAGTTTTTCATTTTACCAAGCCTACATTAAGGCGTTTTACAGGTGTTTTTATCAACATGATGGGATAATATTGAGAAAGTGGGACATTGCAGATTTTTGTTTAAGCAAATGATGGATCACTGTCATGCATTGATAAAAAGGAATAGTTAAAATTCAAAATTTCAAGATTTGTTGGAGTAATTGTTCATATTAATGTAAATTTCATGTTCATTAGTGATATATATTTACAAAATAAAACATGTCGGATTGAAACAACATAGAAGACAAACAGAAATCATGCAATGGAATAAGAAAGAAGACGAATGAAACATGCATTAAAATTACACATTAAAAAAAAAGACACAAACAAAAAATGTTCTGAAATATCAAATGATTAAATTAAGACATTATATACATTTTATAATACATGAAATAAAAATTATACACAAAAATAGAAATCAAAACACTAAAAATATATAAGTTTAAATCAAATTTTAGAAAAATAGGCTAATAGGTTGTCAATATGTATATCAAAGCTTTGAAGTAAAATGGTGATAAGCACAGGATAAGAATAATGGATTTTTTAAATAGCAACATAACGGAACACAGACAGAGGTACTGGTCTGGTTTTGTTTTAATATACAGTTAAACTCTCCTACATAAGTTTGGCAACTCATAGTTCCTTTATGGATCACTTATTAAAGCTTGTTTATGTTTGTTTTCAAAAATCATCAAACTTGTCATTAATGTTAATTAAGAAACAAAGGTATGAGCAAACGATGACAGGCTTTAGTATGTTATCTTATGAATACTACCAGTTGCCAAACTTAGTGTATATATGAAGTGCAAATTTGACAATCCAATGTATACTCCAATAAGATGGCTCATTTAAGCCTCAATATTTCACCTTGTGGTAAAGGTTCGTTGGTAATGTGTTAGCACCTATGAATAGTATTATTATCAAAATGTCCCCAGACCAAGAGTCATATGACCAGATAAAACCAATCACAGCTGATATGTATGGTCACATGATCCTTGTTCTAAGGGGCTTTAACAATAGTAAAGATTATATTTATATAAAATATTGGCTCAACAATATCATTGTCACCAGGAATATCAAGATTGTTTCTAGCATGCACATGTAAATCATATTTTCCCATATGGAGCATAGAGTTGACATATTTCTATTTTATATTTTACATGCGTTTTATGTACAAATGTTTGCTTACCATTGTAATAAAGAAAAAGCTTAGTCAAATAAAACAGTCAGCCACAATTAGAGTTTTTCAATATGAGTTGAAACATGCAAACAGGAATACAAATAAGTAATAACTAGCATCCACTCCATACGTTTATGTCAAAGCCTGTTTTGAAATTAATGACTTCAAACAGGCCTCTCCAATGTTTTCTGATTGGGACACGCTGCAAAACAATTTAAGAGGGGAGGGGGGGAGTGGTTGATTAACTCAAAAGTACCATTGCCGCTACCTCATCATTACTACTTCCCAAATTCTGCACTTCCAATGTGAAATGAATTTCTAAATAAATAATACTGCAGATTGATAATAATATAGTATTTTTTTGGGTATTTGGCGTACCATTTTATCATCACCATGCTCAATCTAGATAAAAATGCGGAATTAGCATTTAAATGACAAATTAAATTGGAGATAAACACATCTGTATAAAACACATGCCTATAAGCCCCAATACCACACTTATATAACAATGAATTGGCTTCCTTTCTTCATTTCCTACACTTTGTTTTTCTCATGGGATATCAAACCACCTTTTATATCTATTGAAAGAATCCTTGTCAGCATTAATCCCATTTTCACCATCATAGAGGTTTTAACCAACTCCCAAGTTTTCAAATCACCAGTACGATCCTTAGAAATCCATTCAATTATTCACAAAGATAGATACACAATATAAAATTACTTTGCTTTGAATGTTTCAGTAATCACCCTGTTTGAATTTGTGCATTTGAACTGGATTTCTAAGAATTTTCCTAAATGAGCACCCTGTTTACCTCCAGAACCTGTGCAGAAACATTAAAGTTCCTACCATCTTTAGTTGTTGTGACTGACTTAACAGTAGTTTTATCCAGTGCTTCATCATTTACTGTAGTCTTTGTATCTTGCCCATCTTCATTATCAGTCTTCCATTGATTCATCCTTATACGGCTCCTGCCTGGTTTTGTATTCCTGGAAGTTGTCCCATTTAAGCTTTTATTTGTTATTTTTTCTACTTCATCTGTTGGGATTTCTTCTGGTGTTTCTTTTGTGGATTTAATTGGTGGGACACCTGTTTTGGAGAAATCAGAAGTATTTTGATTGTTTTTGGATGTAAGTTTATGTTGTTGATTTTCACTGTTTTTATTAAACCAAGAGTCTAGGTGGTTGAACTTCTTTCTACTTGCCCTTGATTTAACTTCTTGTTCATTTGAAGTTGAAGCTTTGTCATATAAGTTGTCCAAACTATTGGCATTAGGTCCAATATTGTCATTTGGGGGATTTCTAATATTTTGAAGATTTTCCTCATCATTATCACCATGTCTGAACCTGTTAATCAAATCCCTATGGTTTTTTTCCTGTTGGTGCTTCTCCTTATCATTAATGTCTTGTGATATCCTATCAATGTATTCCTTAGACATAGGGAGATTTTTATCATTTTGAGGCATGCCCTTTTCATAATACTCTTTGACAGGTTTGATTCTATTTACATATTCATTAGCCCAGTGATTTACACCTCCAATAAGGTTAGAATCTTTGTCCAACTGTTTCTTCCAAAAACCATATGGATTTTCTTCACTGGGTTCAGCGGTCAATGAGTGCTGATCAGTTGGACTGTTGTTGAACTGAACTTCTGTATCAGATTCACTTGGTGGAAGTCTCTTTCTAGAAGCAACTGCATATTTATCATCTAGAGATTCTCTTTGCTCACTGGTTGCTATTCTTTCATACTTTTCTGAGTAAAGTCTGTTACTAAAATCAACTTTTTCATCTCCTTCATTATTAATTGCTTTCCTTTGATTATATTGATTTTCAACTATGCCTTTCCAGTTCCCATACCTAGATGGACTATCACCAGTAGGTATTTCAGGAATTCTTCTTCCGAGAATACCTCCCCAGTTTCCATAAGAAGGATTCTTCCGTTCTCTTTCCAGCCCATATTTCGATGCTTCAGGAAGTTCAGGAATTTCTGTTGTTTGAAGAGGTTCCGTGTGCCTTTTGATTGGATCCTGGTGTCCTTTCCAGGACTTCCCACGACGTCTGTGCATCTGTGTTAAATCACTGATAAATTCATTGTCCTCACTGAACTCATTTTGTCTTGTGATTTCGTCATCTAATTGTTTGCTCTTCCACACGAATGTATCTTTATCATCCTCATGTTGTTGCCACATAGCAGGGTGGTATCCACTGATATCTACTCTGTTATCATGTTCATTACTCAAACTTTCATCTTCCATTGCATCTTGGCTTAACATATGTCTGGGATTATTGCGTGGATAGTGACGACTGAATTTCGAATTTTCATCATTCGTATTTGAATTGCGTTTGTCTTCATGAGGGTTGTTAGATGATTCATCAATGGTTTCTAAATCCCCATTTTGATCATCCTTGTGACTCATTTTCATCCAATTATCATTAATGGGTATACTGAAACCATTATCTGTAGATTTTCTATTCAATCCTGAGTGTCGTGGATGTTCAAATACTTTGCTTTGTTTTGGTGATTCAGCATTGGTTAGGATCTGGTTCTCTGAGATACCTGGTCTTTTTTTGATATTATTATTAGTATAAATGTTAGCTCTTTCACCGGGTGGGTTAGTCTTACTAGGTCTAGGGTGTCTGTATGGAGAAGCATATTTATGGATCTTGTTATTGTCTATGTTAGTATTCCTGTGACGGTGTCCTACAAGGTTGCGCCCTGCAACTAACACTACAACATACCAGAATAACATATAAGAAAGCAAAATAAAAACAGAATAAGCCACAGATGCTAATCTATATACAAAAATGATGGAATTAAGGAAAAATAAAAATAAATTAAACATTTCTAAATTCTTTAAATACTGAACTGTACAAGATATATATCATATACCACAAAAAGATGTTAAATCACAGACATTGACTTATTGAGCCAGATATTCAGTATTATTTTAGGTAACAACATTGGACATCAAAATTGTATGATTAATAACAATAAATCTTTATTTTAATAACATTTTAGTAAATTGATTATGCTATATGTTACAGAACACAAAAATGCAGAGCTTGATGCCATCACAAAATTGTAGTGTAATATCATCACAAAAATTATATAGATTGAATGATGCGATCATAAAAATACAGCAATTTAAGCAATCACAAATATTCAGCTTGTTATACTAAGACTGTTTTTTATTTGATAATTTCTTGAGGGTTATAGTCTCAGAGCATAATTAATTTCAAGTTAATAAGTGAGGCACCAAGTGCAATTTATGATAAATGTTTTGTAGCATAAAACATTTTTTCAATCAACAGCAAACTTGTAACAATAAACAATCTGTAACTTTGTAACATATATGACTATATGTTACTCACCACACTATTAGTCCATGCTTGTGTCATTAGTCCATGCTCGTGTCATTAATTATCCTTTTCTCCCAGTCTTTTGACATCTTTAATAACCTAAATCTAACATGCCTTTAAACATAATTCCAATTTGCGTAATTTATGTGACTTCATTTTGGACCATATTTTCTAATGGAATTTGAATTTAATGAAATTTGATTGCATGTTTGATTTAGATTATTTGTTTTTTCCATTTTCACTTTTTATTGTTTCCCTCTTTCCACTCTTTGCTCCTTTTTTCCATGCAGGAAAACCATAACTGTACCAAACACTTTCTCCAATTATACCGCAATATTTTCGATCCGTATACCTAGCAAGGAAATGCTTTTCAAACCTAACCATAGTAATAATACTAGTACAGTAAAGCATGTCGGGTGAAACACAGCTGTAAATGGAACAAAATCCATTAACTTATGTAAAAAGATCCACTTTAACTGAGTGCAACATATTTAAAGTAGAAGACTATCTTGAGGTTTTAACGGTGTTCCACTTACATAGGTTTAACTGCACTACCCTATTTTGTTTGAACTTTATTGTGAACTTATTGATTAATTGATAATGAACACATGCATATAGCTGTAAAAAATTTTGTGCACACCCTGTATTGTTAATTGTGTTTATAAACTTCCTACATGCATTAGTCATCTACACTCCCCTCCATAAGTTTGGCAACCTTTTCCCCCATTGAACTACGTGTTAAAGCCTCTTTACCTTTGAATTTTTATTTACTTAACCTGCGATGAAAATACTTATACTATTGATGGAAACGTAATTTGACTTTAATTTCAATACCTCCAAATTTTCTCAATTTTTTTCCTCAATTACAATAGGTCGAAAATTGATGATGAATTTGATGAATTTTTGAAAATCGACATTCCCATGTTAACCAATGGGAAATGGTAGGTTTGCCGCAAGTCATATGACAGAATATCCATCCATCCGAGTCCTTGCAAAATATACGAGTTAGGCAGGTAATTGAATTTGCGAACTTTATTTAACAAAAAATTGATATGTTTCTTCAGGTTCTTTAAAGTCAAAATTGTTTTTCAAAAAACCTCTCCCATTGAAATAACACAGGAGGCGAAAAATAATTTTCAAAAATGACTTTGAAGCGCTGTAACTTTAATATTCATCAAATAAACTAAACACTTAGTGTTCAAAAAAGTTAGACAATTCAATTTTCTATATGAAAAAATTTTTTGCTGATTCTTTTACTGAAAAGGTATCCTGATTTCTGATTTGCCCTGAACCCTCCATTTCCCATTAGATTACATGAGAATGACGATTTTCAAAAATTCATCAAATTTATCATCAATTTTCGACCTATTGTAATTGAGGAAAAAAATTGAGAAAATTTGGAGGTATTGGAAATAAAGTCAAGTTACGTTTCCATCAATATCATAAGTTATTTCATCGCCGGTTAAGTAAATAAAAATTCAAACGTAAAGAGGCTTTAACACGAAGTTCAATGGAGAAAAAAGGTTGCCAAACTTATGGAGGGGAGTGTATATCCTATATGGAAATGATTTTCACTATTTACAAAACAAAATAAATACAAGGTGGCCAAATAAAATGGTGATATTTAATGATTTTCAATAAATACACATTCAGTTTTAGTGATATCTTCACCATCTTGTATATATAACTGCTTGAAAAAATAGAATGCCTAATTATGAACTTGAAAAGCGGCAACTCCTCAAAGTAGCAAATCCCACAAAACAAAGCATACTTTTTCAAATAAGTTGTAATTCTGAACATAACAAGATAGAAATGATAACCAGGCAGTATGTAATAGAAATACTGAATCTTTTTGGCCATATCTCCACCTATGATGTGAAGGAAACAGAGGCCAAACACTGAAAAGAGCACTAAAAAGTGGGCGTGGCATATTTACTTGGTTACCATAGCAACGCCATCACGCATTCAGAATTGCCAACATCATTTTCTTGATCAGTATCACTTCTAGTTCATGAAAACATATGTCTCTTAGCTCGCTTCTAAAAAGGACACTGAACCTCTTATTTGGACTTTTGCTCCAAAACTATAACCTCAAATCTTTAAAAAATCATTAAAAATGAAACCTTAAAATAATCAATTTACAGAAAATAAATAAAATTCAAATGTTTCAAAGTCTTTTAAAATGCCTTTATTTTTTTTAAAAACCATTTCATTTAAAAAAAAATTAATTGACCAACAGAAAATAATCGCTCTTTTGAAACATTAAAAATTAGAAAACTTGGTAATCATTATATAAACTGATATAACAAAATTGTTATCATGCTACCTAAATAAAATAGATGATTGGATCTTTAACAAACCCTTATTGGTCAGAAAACTCATACAATCCCTTTAAGACTAAAATATATTGTACAGGTTTATGATTGTCCTCAAATCTGAGAGCTTTGAAAGAATGAAATTCTCTCCATGGGGTGATTCACAGAAACTTTGTATTATAAGGATTTCTAAAATCCATTGTTCTCCTACTATGACATCATTTTATCCATGGTAACAGGTGACATCATTATATCCAAAGTAACAGGTGACATCATTACATGGTAAAAGCAAATAGTTGAAGAGTTGCAACTCTACCAAGTTTCTGTAAATGACCCACTGGCCACCAAAAGATAAATTCCTACAGAAAGTTTAATTTTATTTCCACGCTTTAGCGTTATAGTCATGCATGGCTTAAGTATACAGGAAGCTCCAAAAGTTGTTATACTTTTGAAACACCCTGTTCTTTCATTTATGGAAATGACCATTAAACTTCAACCAATCAACTTCTTACATTGAAGACACACCCACAAACAGTACACAAACACCAAATATGGTCATGCAAAAGTTCCCCTGTAACCATTCTCTTTTCTCATTCTTGCCGAGATCAACCTGGTGTCACACCTAGCTGACAATCTAAATTGGCATAGCAACAATCACCCAATTGAGATTTTGAAAAATCATATTTTCTACCATTTTTTAACATCTCATAATCAGAATGCGTTAAATTTAAGTTTGCTCCCACCAGTGAAATAATATTTTGGATTTTGGATATAAGAAAATAGCAATCGGAAGAGAGAACTTCTGCGAAACCAACCAAAACAATATGCAAAAATATCCTAAACGTCATACCTTCAGCCGTCCTAAATAGATGTTTCGTTGGTACAGATTCACCTTCCGAGTTAGTAGCGCTTACATCAGCTTCATACCAAGCCATTGGGTAAAGATTCTCAACATCTGCAAACCTACGTGGGTTATCAGACCCTCCATCATTAACATAGGAACTGGTCCTGGCATTTTCTAGCGATTTTAGAACTGTTCGGTTATCATTAGCAACTTCAACCTGGAAGACATGACATCTATATGACAAATCTGGTAAATTAATGTGAATTTGAAAAAGTTTAATATTTTGATCTTTGAGACACCGTGAAAGTGTGTTCAAAAATGTTGGCTATGACAATATATTGTTCCACTTCTTGATGGTGACAGAATAATACTTTCATTTTGGATATCACAAAAAATAATTATATTGTTATATATAGTTCAGCTATGTCAAAAGCAGCGATTAGTGTATTAACCCTATTATCGCACAATTATTTTTTCAAATTTTTATTTTTTTCTTGATTTTTGTTACTCAAGTCGCCAGAGTCCTCCATGGAAAAGTAAGGTGTGCATTTACTCGTGTATGTGCATCTATTCAGAAAGAATATGGTTTATGAACTTATGAAGTAGTTTCTATGTTGGAATAACAAAATGATTTAATTTTGCAATATTTCAATTTATTATAAAAATCCTTTTAAAGCAAATAGAGATTTATTTAATAAATCAATTTCTTGTGAAATTATTTTATTTATTTATTATTTATTTTACTCTCCCTACCCTCTTGTACTTGATAGAGAATGTCTTGATTTCTCTTCCACCATCATCGGGTCGTGCCCAGGTCATATGGTATTTGTATGCATGGCGTCCAAATTTTTTCGATGTTATTTTGAGGGGGTAAGGGCGCTCTGAAATATAACACAAGCTTTAAGCATTTTTATCTTATCACCCCTTTTCTCCGCATCCTGGACACAGATCCCTCGAGGTAGACTAGTCCATCTTGATGGTTCTAGGGGTGACAGGAATAGGTCAGATCATAAATAACAATTTTTTTCACAGAACTGACAACACTAAAAGCGTAAGTTTGGGGTTTTCTGAAAAGCCACTGCATAAATGCAAAGCAAAATTTAAGATACAGAAGCGACAACAAATGTTATATTTTCATCAGATCACAATTCATTTAATAAATACACGTTAATTACGAAATATACCCTTAAAATATATGTGGTGAAAGGACTACTATATGTAATAAAAGGTTACTATAGCAACAAGATAATGAGTATAGACTATTATTATTATACATTGTGTTAAGATTACTTAACCAATAGGCTTTACAACATCTAACTGGGTATGATTATCCCTAAATCTCTCTCTCAACATGCTTAATCCACATTTTTGTTTCTCTTTGAACAGCTGAAGGAACAATTAGAATTTTGAATTTTCATCATTTCTATATAACTTACATGCCAGTTTACTTAATTTCTTTCTTATTTCTTTCATTGCTCTCTAAAATTTGAGTGAAGCGCATGAGACATCCATTTTTGGGAAATATTAGTATATCTAATGTCTTGCAAAATATATACATAGGAATTCATTTTACCATGGAGACAAACAACAACAAAACATGCTTGGATGGTATATATCATTAATCTGCTACTGTTATAAGGGTCTGTATTGTAAAATTGAGACTACTACTAAAACAAATGGATCACTTGCTAAAATAATCTTGACAGTTTTACAAGAAATCTTACTTTCACAAATATGATCTTATAGTGACAAAAATCTCATATTTTGACCAAATTTTGAAAATAAAACTATTTTCACAAAACTATATATCTGAAAGGTTTCAACGTATTAAACAATGAAAGAATAATTGCTTTGTGGATGGTCTGGGGAAATAATACAAAAAGACGAATATTTTTTGACAAACCAAAATTTGGTAAATGTTGAAATAACACACATGGACATCTCTCTTAAGCTAGCATATACAAAAAGGCCATCTTGGCAAAAATTGGTCTATAGAAATAAATTTACGCAAATAAAAAGTCAACAACAATCAAGATATATTACTTCTAGACTTCTCTAAGCCATGCTTAAGTTGTACATAAATAATATTTTTCATTTTATAACCATGCATCATCAATTTTCAAAGACTTAATGAATTTTGAAATGAGATACAAAGTTGTGTTATTCAGGAAATTTAATTAACACTACATACATGTATAGGTACAGGGTGTCAAATAAAAAGGAAAAATAATTATTTGATACCCTGTAGTTTACTAACAATTTAGAATAATGAATTGACACTTTCTTCCATTCAACAAGCAAAATAAATGGAACTTAATATAAACTTAACATAAGACCTTTTAAACAGGCCCGCAAAACTAAATGGAACACAAGATAAGGCCTAGATAACAGGCCTGCCAAACTTATAAGGCCTATCAAACTCTGAGACCTCTTAAACTAGCCCAATTTAGAAGATTGGAAATAGTTTGAGTTTTTACCACCTTTTTATTGAACTACATACCGCCTTGGGCTATTTACGTGGAATTAGAATCAAGAGCAGAGAAAAAGACACAACAAAATATTATTACAAACAGAACAAAACTACGATCCTGGAAAATCAATACGCCGTCATAAACATATACAATGTGACACTATGAGGTCAGGGAAACAGTGCCATCTATACTGATACGTGTCGGGTGCACGATTGAGACAAGCGTCCGACAAAAAGCAATATGGATGACCTTGCCTCCTGTACTCTATATAAAACATAACCAAATGATTTCAAGGTAATTCTTGAATTTTCTTTTGAATAATAAACTTGGTAAAATTGCTATGTAATAGTCTTGGAGACTGCCAATAGATGGCACTAAACTCAGTTGGTTAAATTGTATATACAAGAGAGGTGAAATTAAACTTTCTTTAAGATAACTCAGGCCCGTAGCCAGGGGGTTCGATGGGTTCTAGCGACCCCCCCCCCCCTGACCAAAAAATCTTTCAAAATCATGCAGTTTTTCACCATTCTAAGCACTTTTTAAGTGATTTTGGCCATTTTTGGACCAAAATTGTCACAAGTGAACCCTCCGGGAATTTTTCAAAAAGTGAACCCCCCTTGACAAATCCTGGCTACGGGCCTGCTAACTTGTTTGTGAACATTTTAAATTATGGTCCTCTTGGGATCGGTTCTCCCATTTGTACTGTTTACTTCCCTCAAGTTACAGTAGATTCGAGTATTAGGTTGAAAATAGTAGTAATTATGTCACTTGAAACACCAGCTGAGAGCGAGAAACAAGTACAGGTTTGCGTATACGTATTCTGAATAACTTATATCGAAAGCTCTCTCTTGTCATCTTATAACCCTAGACTATTCAAGATTCATATTTGTAACTAACATAATACTATAGGACATAAACCTTCTTTTCTGTTAAAAATTGTGTTTTAGAAAAGAGGGTTTGTCTCCCTTATTGGTTGTCTTAGTTTCATATTATCATGAATAAAAATATTCCGGGGTTATTTACTAAAAATAGGGCGGGAAGATGTGTGACATTAACCTCTATTTTACCCCTATCTTTATACTTGGGAAAAAAACATAATCCATACTTAAATTCATCACAAAGTCATGTTTATTCTACGCAATTTCTCACTACAATTTGAATGAATTGCTTGATTTGCTTGCATTTCTAAACAATTTAGAGTCTTGACTTCATGCCAGGAATCTTCAATTCTCTTTATTTTCATTGTTTTTTCTCATTTTGGCATTTCAAAACATGACAGTTGTGATGGGTTTCAAGAAAAAACTTCGGTAATTTGACAAATTCATAATTAACTAAGTTGAATATTCCCACACATTGATTCACACTTTTTATTATTATGTTATATAAAGTGGCGAGTCACAAATCATATTTTTAGCTCAATTCTTTCAATTTCAATATACTTTGGGTGTAATATGTGAAGATATATGTATGGGAATAAACAGCCATAAAAACCCATTCTAAATCATTTAAATATCTACAAATACTTTATAATAATATCAACCATACATCATCACAAAAAACAATTCATTACAAAAAACACAATACAATAAATTGGAACTCTATTCATAACTGTCTACTTTCAAAAATGACAATACATTCTGTAAATGTTGAAATTCACTTACGGATTGCTTGTGTGGTGACTGGCAATATTTTCACTTCGCCTTCGCCAACATCGTTTCGAGCTCTGACACGGAACTGGTAGGACTGAGATGGCGTCAAGTCTTCAATTAAAATTCTATCTCCTAAAAACAAATTTTTTTTAATCAAATTTTAGCATTTAGTCTTTAGTGAAACATACAATTAACAAACTGCGATCTAAACTTCCGGTGCAGGACTAGTCTTTAACATATTACTGTGCAGCGTGTCAGCTTCCACTTTAGGATGGCTGAATTAAATGACTTCATTGAAAAATCTGAGATTTTGATTCCATGCATTAATTGATAAACCTATGTGCAGTGAACAATCATAAACAAAACTTTTCCTCAAGACTTCCCATGGCATTTTTCCCTTTTCAGAACTTACAGACATAACGGACCAGCTGCCATGTTATTTTCTTATACCTACTGAAAAAATCAACTGGTCCGTACCAAAAGACCAGAGGGCACTGCTTTTATTATCTCAAAATATGACAGGCCTCATTTCATAGTCATTTACCTTTATCAAATGATTGCTTGTTAACAGCCTCTCCATATTCAACTGTATATCCCAAAATGATCATTCCCCCATTGTTTTCTGGTTCAGTCACCTCTAGTTCAACAGTGGTGGTTCGCACTGAGAGTGTGCTAACGGTCCTGGGTGGTCCTGGGATAGCTTTAAAATTACAGAATAGTTCAAGTAAGTATGCTTGTTTGTTTATTTTTAATTGGTATTTATAGCGGTAAATTATTTACATTCAATTTATAAAAAACCTAAAAACATGTACAACGTTCATTATAATTCAACAATAGAACAATTAGATCTGTTACACAGGGACTTATATCCAATAGTGATTTGATGTTTACCCCATCTCTTACACAGGGACTTATATCCAATAGTGATTTGATGTTTACCCCATCTCTTACACAGGGACTTATATCCAATAGTGATTTGATGTTTACCCCATCAGGAGTAAGTGCAAAGCTCAAAAAAAGCTCAAAGGACGGGTTTGCTTACATGTAAAGTATCATGCCAGTGATTCTGAGTTCATTGTTGTTACTTTCAACTTCTTTAAAACTGTCATCTAGGACAGGTGTTGACGAATATACAATATTCCACAAAAATAATAAGCTACTAATGTTCCAAAACTGAACTCCAAGAAAAGATGTTTTGCAATATTTCCATCAGCACTTAGTTACAGACATGGGATTGATATCGTACTACAATATTTTTGAAAAAAAGACCCCTGAGCCTCTGAACAATTTCTTATTAAAGGCACTTTTTAGACTTACTGGCTTCTTTGATGTTAATAATGTGACCCTTGCTGCCATGTGGGTTTGTTGCGTTACATGAGTACAAGCCTTTAAACAACCACCATCTATTTTCGGGAGTAACCCTTATCTGCATTCTAAACTCATACTGCTGGACTTCTCGCAGAATTGGCAGCTCATATATACGGAATGTTTCATTTGACACAATCTGTTGCATGGGTCCTACTTGGCCATCTTTATCTGGAATAATCATTTAAGAGTTTTAACATTTTTAAATGTTAAAGTTGCTAAGCAACAGCTAGACAGGTTAACATTAAAATTCCTGAAACAAGCGTCAATGTAAATTCTTTTATTCATGAAAGAAAGCCAAGCTCCATAAGATCAGCAAATATTCTCAATTTGATAACTTACTAAACTCAGAAATTTGCGTTTACCCAAATAATGCTGTTCTCAGATATGACCAGAATTCATTAAAGCATCACTAAGTAAATAGTTTACGTGTGTCCATTTATTTTATGAATATTTTTTATCATCATATAAAGAGAGAAAATTTGTTGAAATACAGATGAAACATTATACAAAGCTTCCTAAAAAACCCAACATTGGTGTTAAACAGTTAAAAGAGAATTGGCATTAAACATTTAAAAGAGAATTGGCATTAAACAGTTAAAAGAGAATTGGCATTAAAAAGTTAGAAGAGAATTGGCATTAAACAGTTAAAAGAGAATTGGCATTAAACAGTTAAAAGAGAATTGGCAATAAACAGTTAAAAGAGAATTGGCATTTAACAGTTAAAAGGGAATTGGCATTAAACAGTTAAAAGAGAATTGGCATTTAACAGTTAAAAGGGAATTGGCATTAAACAGTTAGAAGAGAATTGGCATTAAACAGTTAAAAGAGTATTGGCATTTAACAGTTAAAAGAGAATTGGCATTAAACAGTTAAAAGAGAATTGGCATTTAACAGTTAAAAGAGAATTGGCATTAAACATTTAAAAGAGAATTGGCATTAAACAGTTAGAAGAGAATTGGCATTAAACAGTTAAAAGAGAATTGGCATTAAACAGTTAAAAGAGAATTGGCATTAAACGGTAAAACACTAACCTATACTTTGTTTGTAGAATGCAATATTGGGCCTCGGTCCTGCATTCACAATGCACGTCAAGTTTCGCTGTCGGCCTTGAAAGACGTAGAATTCGTTGTAAGGCTGGTCATCAAAGTTTGGCGGGACTGGAAGAAAATAAAATTTAGAGCTATTGGATTTCATTACAAGATGATAGCGACAAAAATCTTTTGTTACCATACAGATGTTAATGATCCCTAAATAATCTCTCTTAATTATTTCTAAATCTACTCAAAGAGAAGTAATAAAAGATCAAATATTTGAATTTTACAAATAAAATGCAAAACATTGATTATTCGGAATAACATAAGTTAAAAATCTTTCAAATTGTGGATTTAATAAAAACATAATTACTAAAAAATAAATGTATGGTAAAAACAGGAACATTTGAACATGTTTAACTTACATAAAACTCTCAATGTTCCATTCTTGAATTTAATATTGGCAGGGTCATTGTTGGCCTCGCAAGTATAGTTTCCTGTATCTGATGGGCGGACATCTTTAAATTTCAGTGTCAGAGAATTCTGCGGGTTTCTCTCGACGTAGATTCTTTGAGTGGGCTATTAAAAGAAAATTTGGAACTGGGTCAGTTCATTTATTAAAGCTGTTTAGAACTTTATGAAAAACAATTACTGTCTACCAATTATGACATTATAGTACTAAATTTAGCCAATACATTGTTTATCAGTGTTTCACCAAAAGAGGTCAGAATCAACTGCAAAAAAATATATTATGGAAAAGCAATCATGACATAATTCTCCATGACTGAAATGATATTTTCAATTTACTTTATTTTTGTATAGAGACTTGAAAGAATATAATTAACATCATATAAACATATGTTTTTATTGCAACAAAACCCACTTACATCATCAGTGTAATAGTCCTCATTCCCGACCTTTCTGAACTTCATTTCAGGTCTAGGGTACGCATCTACGATACACTCCAAGCTTGCCCCAAGTCCTATATTCGCTGTGATATTGTTAAATCTGGTATACTTTGGCAGAACTGAAAAAGAACGAATATCAATATATCAGAGTTACACAAATATAAATATTACACATATAAATTTTCATTTTTAAACAAATAGTCTTTTGAATATAACAGGAAAAGTTTTTTACAGCTTTTTTGAGTATGGCAGTTACAATGACTTTAAAATATTGCATAGATAACATTATATGCAGAACACTGCCGAAAGACTAGACAAGGAGTACTTGATACTAAATAACAACATTTTTATAATACCTATCACAGCCAATGATCCAGTTTGAAAGTCTTCTCCAATTTTGTTCCAGGCACGGCATGTATATGATCCATTGTCACGGCGATGGTTTGTTCGTTTTATGACCAATGTCCCTTTCACCTCATCAACATCGAAATCTGGGGAAGTCGTAATTGCATTCTGACTCTCATCCTGAAAATTTTAGACTTTTATCATAATTTTTAAATTTCAAAACAGAGCAGATCCTGCACTTGAACATAATTTGGCGCTACTTATTTTTGTTTTTTGCTGTTTTGAACATTTTGCAGCTAATTAATTTGGCAGAGTTGCAATATTACAATGCACTAGTGGTATTAATTTAGATGGTACTAAAATTACCGGGGAATTTGGCGGCTACTTAATTTGGCAGACTTTAACAAATTAAAAACAAATTAAAACGGCCATCAAATTAAGTAGAAATACAATATTCTATTTTTAGAATTCCTGATTAGGCACATTCTGATTGGACAAAGGATAAATCTAGGGATCATTTCTAATCTTAAGAGTTCAGATGAATGGTGGATCTAGCAAAGGGTACAAATGGTAAACTTTCTTACTTTGAAAAACTCGTATTTTGCAGAGGGTGTTGCCGTAGCTAGGCAACCAATCTCCGCCATCTGCCCCTCATAACGTTTCAGTACACCGGGTCCAGAAGTTATTACAGGCTTGACTGAAATAAGAAAAAATTTTAAATTTCATCCAGGCAAGGCTTAGGTGCTAACAAAATAGACAGATAAACAACATAATAATTTATCAGCATATGATTGGTTTATGAAAGTTGATGTTGTTAAACAGCTTGTTCTCCTCCAGCATGTAGTCAGCACCACTCTGAGGCCAGACATCACCATCACCTCAGAAACAACGCAGACCATCATTCTTGTTGAGTTAACTGTAGCCTGGGAGGAGCGGGTAGAAGAATCCCACGAATTAAAAAAGTTGAAATACGAGGACATTGTAACTAATGCCAAGCGAAGAGGATGGCAGCCACACTGTTTCCCTGTGGATGAAGGCTGCAGAGGTTTTCCAGCCAAGTCTATGGACTGGATGTTCAAGTCGCTTGGTTTACCATCTTGCAAGCGCAAGAAAGCAATGATTACCCTAGGAAGTGAAGCTGAACGTTGCTCTCGTTGGCTGTGGTTGAGAAAAAATGCAAATTGGTTGCCCCAGTAATCCCTTGTCATCTTGCCTCATCTCCACCATAATCGTGACACACCCTGTATCTAATTAGTCTCCCTCTCAATAGAAGGCATACCCTTAACCATGCTTCAAGCAAAACAGCATGTAGTCCATCTAAGCATGTTTATCATAATAATAATAATATTCCATTTGGCTTTAGCTTTTCTGGTATTTCTATACAATTTAGAGTATTGACTACACGTCTCTTTACATATGTATTTTATTTCTTTAAAATTCTACTCTTTTTGCAGTATTTTACATTTCCAAATATGACCATCGTAAAATGTTTCTTTAAACAAACGAGAGTTTAAATTAACATTCTACTCTGAATTATGTGATCCTTTAAAAAGCGACGAGTCTGTTGGAGAATCACTTGTGTTATAAGGTTCATCTTAATATCATGCCAAAAGTGGAAACATAAATGATATTAGCTATGAGGCAACTGTGAATTTCAAACATTAATCAAGTTACTTACTAGACACCCTGACGTCTATATCCTGTCTCTTCAAGTCACCATGCTGTGCCACTTCAGCCTGGCAGGTATACACTCCATTGTCAGCTTTTGTTATATTCAGAATCCTCATTCCATCATTTTCCTGGCGATATCGACCTCCTAAAATGTTAAGAAATAAAATATTTGTGATTCAAATATGCTTATTTGACACTTAATGTTGGCTATTTAGAAATGCTTTTTTACAAAAAAGACTCAATACTTTAGTAATAATATTATATTTTAGTAATAATAATCATATCTTGGTGATACCATATAATAATAATTAATAATAAGGGTTCCCAAAATCGTGATGAATTTTGAATAGCGTGCAAAATATTTTATGAAAACTATGTTAAATGAATGAAAATGAGAATGGTAGGAGTTTGTAAAGTTAGAAGTAGCCAAAAAACATGAAGAAAGATTAGGCAAATCTCAAGACAAGGCACTAAATACATATTCATTAGCAAAAGATACAAACTGTTTCAATTCTTTTGTAATTAATGATAATATTTTATTAAAATATCAATATTAGTAATTTATCAAGCACATCCAAAACATTTTGAACAGTTTCTAAAACTAAACTATGTTAGTGAATAATAAAAAGGCAAAAAGTTACAAAAGGTTAAAACATAAAAATTATTAAAGAAAGATCACTAAGTAGATTAACTAGTAAAATAATGAAAGGTTGAATCATGCTTAATATAGAAAGCAACTTTATCAAATTTTTCAACTAAGGCTCTGTCTCTAAAATATTTTAAATTTTTATGATAGATTTTGCTACCAAAAATGAAAAGATTATATTGAATTTTGTGAAATAAGAACTAAACAAAATGAAAACTATAAAAGTGCATACAAGACAACCGATATTAAATAAATAAATAAAAAATATTATTTCAAAACTAAAAGCGTAACACTGATCACAAAAATTATTACAAAATAATAATAATATCATAGTGTATTAGATACAACAATATGTAACTCGACAATGGATAAAATTTGGTACATAAGCTAAGTCTGGCTTACCCTCTTCTTCTATAATGCAGGAAAAAATTAAATAATTTATAATATTATATTGAAATGCCTTATCATATTAAAACTTTTACATTTAGTTGAATTTTTGGTCATCTATTTACCTGGTACTGTAGTTCCAAGATATATTTAACGCAAGTTAGTACAAAGGATTAAAATATTGCTCGCTGCATTCTATGTCATGCCCATTATATAAATTTAAAATATCCTAAGGAAAGCTATTCCCAGGTGTTTTCATGCTGCTGTACTTTCAAACACTACTTTCCCACTACATGTGCTACTTTTATGCAAAACATAGACCTTAAATGAATATTGTCATATTGACCCATTTGGCCACTCAAACAGCTAACTTAATATTGCATTAAATGTATAGAAGAAAATATCAGATATCACACTAAGGAGCACACATGAATTTAGAGATATAAAGTATTATCAAAGTTGTGAAGACTGTTATGATTTTTTGGGAGATATCCCAGAAGGATTATATCAATCATATAGAAATTATAGCAGATTTTATGTTTTTCTCCTATCTTGGCAATGTTAAATAGAGTTGTTGCGATGGCCATTTTGAATTTATGTTATTTTCTAAAGTAACTTTATTTAAAACCAAGCAAATGTATGACAACAGGTGAAATCAGTAATGGGATGTTGAAGCAATACCAATAAAGAACATGTTTGGGTATGGTAAAACACACAGTGATCTCCCCAGCATTAAAGCAAGTGGGTGCACCCACCTAAGATTTTGGAAATAGGCTTGCACCCATCTGAAAATCCATTTGCATCCGTACTTATAAGCCAGAAAAATCATGAAAATTGGTGTATTTTGACCAATTTTGGTCTTAATTGTGAAAATGAGAATTTTGCACCCACCTGAGAAAAAACCTGTGGAGATCACTGATACACCTTACTTATATCATGGAAAATGTAATTACATAATTGGTAATAATTCTGAAAAGAATGACATATACCTGTATTTATTAGGTTGCCCTTGAAGTACCAGGAAATCTCAGGATTTGGAGAACCACTCGCAACACACTTTATCAGGGCATTGGTGTACTGTTCAGGGTTTTGTGGAGTTGGGGCATCAACAAACTTAATATCCTCTAAAAAAGTCAGAATAAAATATTTCTACATATTTCTAAATCAATATCAAAAGATAAACTATATATTAAGTTCCTATAAAATGTAAGTATTTAAATATACCCCAGAGCCATCTATCAGTTAGGACTATACTTAAAGTTATCCACATTTTTCAGCATGTATGGAAATTCAATTTTAGCCTAGACAGTTTTTCACTTGATCATTCGAATAAAAGTCTTTCATGCTTCCAAAGCTCTACATGTTTAGATCACATCTAATATCTAAATAATTTCATACGTTTCAAGTTGAGCACGACGTTCATCTCTTGATCCCTTCCTGCTACATTTCCTGTACATCTATATTCTCCTTGGTCCTCTTGTTCGATGTTAATGATCACCAATTTAAGTTTTTCCTTCGAGTCTCTCGCGATTGTTTTTCTGTATCTAAAAACATAATTCATTCAAAGTTGAAAAAAATGACACCATTCAGTGATTCTGTATAATATGAAACATGTATATGATGCGATATTTTGATGCCAAAAAGCTTAGAGCATCAAAAGTAGGTCAAAATTGCAAAACTATGTCAAAATTTAGTAATATATTATGGATAAGAACAACCAAAATAATCCAAAAGGATAATCCAATTAGATCAATATAATAAGCTCGTCATGAGACAAAAGTGTGATGTTAGAGCATCAAGAAGAAAAGCTTTAACCTCATATATTGCTACATATGTCATTTTTAGACTACAAAAAGTTAGTCTTCCCCTTTATCTACAGGTTGTTAAAAGATAGGGGGGAGGTCTAGGGTTTTGAAGCAAGACAGGCAGGAAGTAATTTGTTCATTGCTTTCTAATTTTGAAGTGTTTTGATCATGCAATTATAATTTACATACCCTCCCCCAGTATGTCGAATTTCTTGACCATCCACGTTAAACCATCTCAGCTGGGGATCGTGGTCAAGGGCAACGGAAGTAGCCGTACACGTAAAAGTAGTGGAGCCACCTATTGGTTTCAGGACAGACCCAGTTGGCATAATCACCAAGTTCTGGGCAGCTGGAAAAAAGTGAAAACTTATCTTATTTTCAATAATGAAGGAATTTTATTATAGAGGCATGAATGGATAGAGGAAACCATTTATCACATCAATAGAGGATATCCTATCATTTATGAGTGATTTGATTTTTATCCACGAATGGATATGATATCTGCACGAGCGAGCGTAGCAAGAGACTGCAGATATCAATATCCATGAGTTGATTAAAATCATATCACGAGTAAATCATAGGATGTTCTTTTTATTCCATAGCTAAAGTCATCATCAGAATCGTCGGAAATTAAGTGATTTAATTCGAATTTTCCAAACGATCCGGCGATGTTGACACTTAGCCTCGTTTTGAGTCTGAAGTAGCAAAAATCCATAGACCATCGCATACGGCGCCGTATGTCATGGCTAAAAAACCGTATGCTATGGTTAAGTGAAAATATTTTAACACTGATTACAAAAATACCGTTTTTATTTTGACATGTTATCCTATGAATATCATGCTAACTATGGAATAATACATGTTATTCCATAGTTAGCATGATATTCATAGGATAACATGTGAAAATAAAAACGGTATTTTTGTAATCAGTGGTAAAATATGATATTTTTGACAAATTTTCACTTAACCATAACATACGTTTTTTTAGCCATGACATACGACGTCGTATGCGATGGTTTGTGGATTTTTGCTACTTCAGACTCAAAACGAGGCTAAGTGTCAACATCGCCGGATCGTTTGGAAATTCGAATTAAATAACTTAATTTCCGACGATTCTGATGATGACTTTAACTATGGAATAAAAAGAACATCCTATGATTTACTCTTGATATGATTTTAATCCACTCATGGATATTGATATCTGCACTCTCTCGCTACGCTCACTCGTGCAGATATCATATCCATTCGTGGATAAAAATCATATCACTCATAAATCATAGGATATCCTCTATATATCACATCATACATGATATCACATCATATATGATATCACATCATACATGATATCACATCATACATGATATCACATCATACATGATATCACATCAAGTCACATATCTTACAAACCACATCATTACTTCAAACCTTACATATCACAATCTCAAAATGTCTCCTAAAACCCCCCTCATATTCACTCTTAATTCTACATTTGAATGCAAAATAGAAGATAAAGAGTGCAATCATCGAGTAATAAAGTTTACAAGTAGGGCATGCTCTAAATTATATAGAAATAACAGGAAATGAAACAGCTCATTCATTTTTTAAGATTGGTACATGTAATACAAACCAAAGGCATTAAAAGCAAGAAAGGACAATATGACATTCGCATTATATGTTGAGTTAATCTATAAATTGCTTATTCAAGATGTGCCATCTGCAGTTTATGGAATGTGCAGGCATTATTCAAGGATGATATCATAAGTCCCCAAAGTATCTTTTCCTAATAGAAAATGCTATATCAGCAGATGAACAATCTTATTAACTGGTATTTCTATATAAAATTTGAGTAAAGCGTCTTATTTTCTTGCATTTCTACATAATTTCTGTTTAGAGTTGTTGCTATGTTTTCCCATATTATATACAAAACATAAAATTATCCATTACTCATATAATTCCAGAAATCATTTTTAGATACCTTTCTACATGAACAGTGAAAACAATGTCTGTCTCACAGAAGCTTTGTTTATCTTGACTTATTAAAATGTGCCTTATATACTGTTAGACCCTGGTAATGTATCACTAATAAATCTTTTGCAATAATTTAGTTACAAAATGGCCAAAAATCAAAAATAAGCTATTTTTCTGACCACATTTCCAATTAGCAGTCCTCAAATGTGTTAACCTAATACAAGTCTTGATGTTTTCCTAATAGACTCCCTAATTCCTCAATATCTTAACTAGAACTGACAGAGTAAGATAAACCAGGTGTTGAAAATATCTGTCTGCTCATGCTTATTTCACTCCATTTTTCTCTAAAATTTGAATGAAGTGTCTGATTTTCTTGCATTTCTGTACAATTTAGAGTCTTAACTACATGCCTGTTTACTTAATTTCTTCCCAATTCCTTTCTTTTTTACCAGATTTTACATTTTAAAACATGACCATCGTGAAGTTTTTCTCAAAGGAGGCCACCTGCTCTGCTGTTGTAAATCAGCAATTTTTCATTCTGCACAAACTACAGAAGTAGATATGGTGTTCTTCTTTAAATCTATTGCAATGGAAAATGAAATATATTTCTAGTGTTCTTCTATCTAAACTGTTCTCAAGTCTTGCTTAACAATTTTATGTTTGCCCAAAATTTTCATGTTATTTCTTCATTTCCAAATACCGTATTTGCCGTAATTGGCGCCCATGTTCCTATTAGCGCCCCCCCCCCAGACTTTTGGAGGCCCGAGGGTGAGTCCCTGGTTGAAGAATCAACGATCATTTTGGTCAAACGTAATAGTGGGCGATAATAGGGTCCCGACATGTAATTCCAAAACGAGGCTGAGAAAAAAATTCGAATTCGATTCAGCAGGTATAAGTCCGTTTTCCTATAGATTTATAGAGTAAAATACTGATGTAAGTACATATTTTATATTCCATTAGTGTAGCAAAAAGAGTGGGATAGGTATGAACCCCACGATCCATGCAAACGTGGCGAATTTCACGAACCAAAATTTTCTTCCAATTTTTTTCTAAACTGAAAGTGAAACTCCGGCATCTTTTCTCAGGCGGGACTCATATGGGCGCTAATAAGGACAACTTTTTGAACTGTTTTGACTTACTTTAAGCGCCCGGGCGCCTACTACGGCAAATACGGTAGGCATAATTTTCCAAGTCAAAACACCCTGGTAGATTAGAGTTAATTACACATCAGCAATGGCATCCTACCCCTTCCCAATGAACTCCAACCACTGTCATTCCAGACCCTCTCCCTGCTCCTCCCCATTACCACTCCCTACTACTCCCCTCACTCTTACAGCAGCTACTCCCCCTGCAACTTCCATCCCTCTTTACTTCTCACAATCCCCCTCCAGCATATCTCTACAGCTTCTCCCTACTGCCACTCAAGCTCCTTCCTATAACCTCCATTCCTCCCCTCTCTCACCCTACCCAAACCCACTGCACCTCATTCTAACCTATCACATTTATAATACAAAGAAACAATGCATACACTGCAATATAGAAAGGGGTGTTTCTTAACCAACATTTGTTATAATTCAACCATAGACATCTCCATTAGTAATATTCTTTATGATATTGACTTATCTCTGGAGTTCATTTTGACTTCTACTTTTATCACGTAATATTAAAACAGTCCAGACTGTCTGGACCATATAAAAGTATGTTCCACAATAATAAATCTTAAGGTGTTTAATCACCATAAACACCTGGTGTTTTCATAATGCAAGGAGAGGAGATTATCAGCCTTTTGTTTTACCTTTTTTTACAGGAATTTCAATGTGGTTTTTTTCGGAGGAGTCACACAATTTCTAATTTTTCCAATGGATGTTGATGTTTTTTCAAAAGTCAATAATTTGACAATAACAAAAGCAAGGTATTAACTTGCACAATATCACAACCTGCTATTTGTTACAGACACCAAACACCAACCGCCAGATGGCGAATACTGTCCAAAAATATTGAAGAATATGACATTGGCACCACCTGAACTAGCAAAACTCATTAATATAATTTGAATTACTTTTGGTTATAGCCAGCTGAGCTCATAAAGTATTGTTTGATTCACAACTGAGCCCAATGAAATGAAAGAACATGCTATGAAATCAATAAATAAAAACCAAATACAGTTTTGCTTTAAAAAGAACAACAAATTGACAACAGAATTTTGACAGGTCTCATACTATACCATACTGATACAGAAAATAGGTTAATTATAATCTTTATAAAGATATGATTTATTGATATCAAAGTGTTTCAACATCTGGTGTCACAAAGAGGCAACAGATTGCTTTTCAGTTTGGTCCGGAGAATAAAAGACAGAAAACATTAGGTGAAAATTATGTATCATAGGCCAAAGCAGAAATTATATTTTGAGTGTGTCGTTGAAAAATGCAGACAATGTTTTTATGTGCCATTAAAAAAGCAGACATAAGTCTTGTATATGTCATAGAATAACGAAGAAGACTTGGATAAGGGGTGGGGTTTTGGTTCAAAATATACATTTGTATATTATGCTGAGTCACCCCACCCATGTCTACCAGTGACACATCATTGTATTAAGCAGAAAATTACTTTGGGTGTGTCACAGACAAAGCAATGGTGTACCAGTCTTATAATAAAATATGGATATCTTGCTAAAATATTCTGAGATCATTGGCTTACTCTTCATTTTTTCCTCTTCTTAACTACACGATTTCTCTCTAAAATTTGAATAAAGTGTCTGATTTTCTTGCATTTCTATACAATTTAAAGTGTTAACTACATGCATGTTTACTTTATTCCATGCTTATTCCACTCTTTCCACTGCATTTTACATTTCAAACCATGTCCCTCATTTGATCAATCAGGAGAAAATAAAGAAATGACATGAAAATTGCACTGTCTGACCTAATATCTAATGAAGCTTTGAATAATGAATGACGGATATAATCAAATCAATCATAAATACCTTTAATCCTTTTCATGGCTTAAGAACATTTGTATTTCATTAATAATTAGGTTTGGAACAAGAAACTGAAAAATTATTGAGAGAGAAAGAACTTCATTAGAAGACCAATGACCATCATTCGTATATATTGCGTACATTTTTTTCTTAATGTTGCCTCTTGTGCTTCTGAAACCCAATGAGAAATTGAGGTCCATGTTCTAGTGCAAAATAGACTAGAAATTAAAGAATCAGTAAGGAATTAAATAAGCAAGCATGTAGACATTACTAATCATATAGAAATGCAAGAAAATAAGACACTTTACTCAAATTCAAGAGAGAAATGAGAGGAATTTCAATAAAGGAAACTGACATGTACTCTTGACTCAAAATGATACAGAAATATTCTCATAGACCTGAAATAAACATGCAAAATCTAAAATTCAGACACGGGAATAGTTTTATTTTCACAACAGGGGCTGATCGCCAAAGTTGAAAAATCATGTTCCGTAGTTAGCTTATCAGCGGGGAAAGGTCAGAAAAGTTGTAGGACAACAGTTTTTCTCATTTCAGAGTTGTAAGTTAATGTTGATTTAGTTCTAGATTCTGTCCATATATCACATTATAGAGGCAATTAGGTTAAAAATCCTACAATATACTGACCAGTGTGGAATTGAAGTTGGTCTTGCTTCAAAGTTCTGGGTGCCCTTATGTATTTCATCAACACACTTGTTGAGAGGTATATAGGTGGAGGGGGGGGGGTATGTGACAAGGGGAGGTATATAGGTGGGGGAGATAGGTAAACTCTCAAGGGGTTATAGCAACACTACATTGAAGAAATGCGCCTCTTGAATTCTATCAAGACTTAACTTCTAGTCAGGTTTTAAGTTCTTGTCAAGTCTTGAATTTTGTCATAATAATATCCCTACCCCCATGACAAAGTACTACTCCAAATCACACCTCTTTCATTATAATAAGTGTGGTCATTCTTAACCCTCCTCATGCAGGGGGTGGAAGGGGGTCCAGTTGCACCTTTAAATGGTGCATTCATGAAAATGTACACAATGTGGACCTAACTTAATGCTTTAGGGCAAAAAGCTACAATTAACAAAAACCTGGTATTAACTCTCAAAGGATAAGTTAGCATTGACAGGATTATATCAGGCTAATTTGTAAACAATGGAAAAATCATAAATCTACCAAGTCATGGCTATTTCACACTTTTTCTCTCGTAAACCTAAATACAGTCTACATTTCTACTTGATCAAGGGTATTAACAATACTCAACTTTTCTAAATTCTCTCTTTTTCTACTCAATTTTATTCTAAATTGCATGTCAAAATGTGCCGATGTCAAGATTCTCCGTAGAGTCATACCTATAAAGTGACATCAAACTGTCTTTCCATAATGCAGGATTACATATCACCATGACAACCACTCATAAAAACAGTTCAGACAATTGAGTTCTTGCAATAAAAATAAGTAAATCAGAAATTTTACTTAACATCAAGGACAGACTCTAGTAACCATGGCAACTACATTTTTATTGCAAATGGATAGAATAACAAGGAAACAAAATCAAATATTAATTATAAACAACATTTAAATGTAATCACTTTTATTTTTCTAATTTTGGAATAAAGTGAGCAATAAGATTACAATGAACCATCTCTCGATGCAGTGCCAAAGACAGAAAAGCATGAAAAAAGCAAGGAATAAAGTAAACAGAGGTGATTATTACACAGGGAGATATGCCGAGTACTAAAATAGTACTCATTAGCGCTAATTTAGTACACATTTCATCAAATATTAGTACTAAATGAGTGCATTAGTACTAAATAAGTGCATGTTTTAGTACTAAATGAGTACTCATATCATGAATTAGTACTAAATTAGCACTTGTGAGCGCACATTTGCCAGAGTTCTAATTTAGTACTAATTCTATACTATTTAAGTACTCAGCATATCTCCCTGTATAGACTAATAGACTAGATGCGAGTAGAAAAATATTGATTTACGCATTAAATATTCAAAATTCAAAGCGATGTTATATTTAAAATCTACATGTAAAAGTACATCTAGAAATATGGTTTCAAAAATTGTTTGTAAAGTTTGAAAATTTAATTATTTTTGAAAGCGTGACTTCTAGTTCGGGTTGATTCTCCATAGAGCTCATGTTACAAAATCACAAAAAGTGAAATATCTTTTCTTGTATTGGTCAGATAACATTTTCATTTACTGGACATATTTTGATTTGCATAACTATTAGATACATAAGGGTTATATGAAAATTGAACCACTAAAACAGATGTAATTTAAGTTAAAGGGAACTTTCTTCTATACTTGCCATGCTATCTGACCCGAATGAGCCACCTGGTGGTGAAACTGATAACTACCTACTCGCATCTGCGTTATTGTATTGAGACGCAAGGAAATGAGGTAATTCATCCTTATTTTTGAGAGAAATGAATTGAAGACGGAATTGAAGATAAAATGTAACCAACTGGAGAAGTGTAACTGTAACAAATGTTACGAAAATTGATGTTGAGTGCTAAGCCTGAATTCCAGTCATGAAAAGTGGTGGCAATAAAATAATATACATTCTTAGGTGATCACTTTATCATTCATGAGAAGGCAACATTTTTTTCTCATGCAATGACATCAAAATTATGTGACATCAAAATTTGATGAAATAGAAATCAACGTTCTGATTTCTGAATAATGTCTATTAATATAGCAAGTGATTAGTAAAAAACCTGAGATGGTACATAATAAGATTTCTGTCATGTTCTGTCATTATTGGACAAAAATGTCCCTATGCCTAAATCTTATACAGTCATGTAATTCCACTCCATCTCTCTCGAAAATTCGACTGAAGTGTAAGATTTTCTTACATTTCTTTACAATTTAAGACATTGGCCATATTTCATTCCTTACTGATTCCACTCTTTTCTATATTATTTTGGATTTCAAAACACGACCCTTATGGCAATTTTCATCGCTTGCTCATTTCATTCTACTAAAGCTATTGGGAGATTATGCAAGCTGAATCAGTAAAAGACAGAATGGAATACAAAACAGAATTGCAGGCAAATAAATCAGGTTTATAGCAACCCTTTTCAATAGATTAATTTCACCTCTGAAAGAAAGAGTAGAAACTGTATATTTATTTGTTCTATTCAGAGGGTTGCATTATGACCGGCCCATGACTCCAAGGGTAATTTAGAAATGAGGGGAATTTTATGCCATCGTCATGTTTTAATACGCAGAATAGACACAAACAGAGTGGAATTAGCAAGGAATATTGCTATAATCTATATATCATTTTTATGTTCATTGATTAATGTTTTCTTGTATACTACGTGACTATTATATTAAGCGCTATTCCTGGATGTATTCCTTTTCAATAAATCTGACGTTTGATTAATTAGGTATAATCCGGAGTGCTTCAAACCTCCACCTTATCTATGCAATGTTACATAATTATTCCAAATGCAAGTATTGATCCGGACTCATGAGAAAATTGCAGAGAAAATTCAATTCATGTTTTAAAATGCAAAATAGAGTGGAAAAGAGGGGAATTCGCAAGGAATAAGATATTCCAACACGTAGGTAACATTCTAAAATAAATGAAAAAGCAAGAAAATCAGACTATTTATTCAAATTTTAGAAAGAAATGGCACAAAATTAGCATGATGGAGAGAAAACCAGAAAGACATGGGAAGAGCCAGTCTGTATGAGTATTGAAATCAATTTCCCAAACCATAAGGGACAAAGATTTTCTAATTTGGGACAGGATGTTTGGAATAGAAGTGGGACATAAAGAGCTAAAATATCAGATAATAGTGGCCAATCCATCTCACCCAGGCATAATAGATGGCGCTTCATACAGATCAGTTTACGAGAGGACATGTGACAAATGAAATATTTCAAGATTTCCTTCTGTATATTAAAAAGAATATACGATTGTGTACTGAGATTATATTCACTGGTTTTCTCAATACCAACACATACAATGATTAAAACATATTCAATCTTATGAGTGAGATTAACTTAACGTTTTACACAGACATGACCCTTTAAATACAGAGGCTGCAGAGGCATTAGAATGAGTTTACACAGACATGACCCTTTAAATACAGAGACTGCAGAGGCATTAGAATGAGTTTTACACAGACATGACCCTTTAAATACAGAGGCTGTAGAAGCATTAGCATGAGTTTTACACAGACATGACCCTTTAAATACAGAGGCTGCAGAGGCATTAGAATGAGTTTTACACAGACATGACCCTTTAAATACAGAGGCTGCAGAGGCATTAGAATGAGTTTTACACAGACATGACCCTTTAAATACAGAGGTTGCAGAGGCATTAGAATGAGTTTTACACAGACATGACCCTTTAAATACAGAGGCTGCAGAGGCATTAGAATGAGTTTTACACAGACATGACCCTTTAAATACAGAGGCTGCAGAGGCATTAGAATGAGTTTTACACAGACATGACCCTTTAAATACAGAGGCTGCAGAGGCATTAGAATGAGTTTTACACAGACATGACCCTTTAATACAGAGGCTGCAAAGACACTAGAATGAGATTAACTTTGATGCATAATTAGATAAGGCTTTGAAGAATAGGAAGTAATGGCTGGAATATACATGATTATGTAAAGCTGTATTGATGTCACAGATCAATACAAGCGTTTTCCAAGAATTGAAATTATCCGTCTGCTCAGACATTTTTGGACATTATTTGCTTTATTCCTCTCTAAAATTTGAATGAAGTATCTGATTTTCTTGCATTTCTATACAATTAAGAGTGTTCACTACATGCCTGTTTACTTTATTCCTTGCTAATTTCACTCTATTCCACTCTATTTTGCATTTTAAAACATGAACCCAGACTATGACAACTTTAGCTTTCATAAAACTGACAATGAGATAAATGACTTTACTTTTTAGAAGGATTTTTCAGGCATAGAAACGAATCATTCATTATGAAGATACTGTCAAAATACATGATATGAAGCAACCTGAACCTATAAAGACATAATACAAACCATATATCCCATATATCAAACCATATATCAAACCACACATCTAATTCCTTTCTTACTTATTCTGCCTCAGTAAACAACTTCAAAAGAGAACTTCATCTGAACTTTTTTACTTAGTATTAAGTCTTTGAATATTTCATGCAAAATTTGATCTATGATGACTGATTTGTTAACAGAGTGGATCTTAACTGATATTGACCAGGCTAAATTCTCAGAGGGCAAAATTTTACTAATAGCATTTGAGTTAAAGGGTATCACATAATTGGTGATCTAAACAGAAATTGGATGCAACCTAATCCAATTACAGTGGAAAGTAGAAATAATTTTATTGAACGGGGACTCATGCATGTAATGCTGCAACATTGAGACATCCTATTTAATCTTTTTAGCCCCAACTAGACATATTCTACCCTTTGCCAGATAAGGAGTTCATCTCTACTCTAACAAAGACAAGATACTTTTCTAATAAATCCTGTTCCTTTTTTAATATACATAGTAGGAAAACAAAAAGAACATTGATTTTCAGAATCGTAAAATATGATTGTTCAAAAATCTAACCTATGAGTCTAGATGACAGAAGTGATAAAATTATATTATATCATAAAAGGGGTGTCTCCATTATGTTTTGTATCTGGCAAATGTATTATTCCAGACCTGAATTTGTATTATTATTACTTTAGCACATAGTAAGCATCTACTTCTGTCAAGGGTGGCCCATATTGGCAGAACTCAGCATATTTCAGACCATAGCCCAGAGCATCAAACTGACTTTTTGAATAAAAATGAACCCCTCCCTTGGCTGGCCATGAGCATATTAGTTCACATTATTTGTTTATTATACTGAGGTTAGATGTTTATTAGTGTTTAATATACATGCAGTATCAACAATAAACACTTCCTCAACTTATTTAAGGTGTTTACTGTAAAGTGTGATCTGCAAATTGTCAAGAAAATAAAATCATTAATGTCTGACACAACAATGTACTGAAGTTTTATATTGATTAAAGTAACACCAGGAATATAATGACGCTCAATTACCAATAGCAGGAATATAATGGCGCTCAATTTTCTATACAAGAGGACACAATGCTTTACCTGTTAATAACATTACTCATGATGTACAGTAAAACTTGTCTTAGTGAACACCTTCCTCTCGTGTACACCCATCTTCTGCACATACTCTATTGACTTGTGTATAAATTTCTCTCTGCAGTGAACACCTATCAACACTGAACATTTTTTTCTCAGCAAAAAATGTTCAATACTGTATCTTATTTCTATTGACCACTCAAACACAGTTTAAACCCAAAATACTCTGGATGATTACCAAAGTTATAAACGATTCTTTCAAAAATATAAAACCTTGCCTAAATGTTGTGTCAACTGTTTTTGAAGTTACAATTTCAAGGCTGCTCATTTAATATTCTATAGTTTTTGATAATTCAAAAAATCAAAGCCTCAATCGGTGAAATGGGACATTCAGATCTAGACATGACATGTTTTCAGGATTAATCAGGATTGTCTCTTTTGCTTAGAGTTTTTTCATTTTACTATATTAGTAAGCATAGTATGTGATGTTTTAATGAAAGCAGTTAATATTTTAAGAACGCCACTTTTCCAAAAATTCAAGGGAAGGAGTTAATTTTGGCTCATAGATTGGTGAGAAAAATTAATGACTCTCTCATGGAACAATAGTCTAGGTACAAGCCTCTATGACACCCCTCCCCCCTCTACTTGACTAGACTAAACAACTTCTCACACAGTTGTAGTAGGGGGGGGGGCACAAGGACTTGTAGCTAGACTAATGAGACAAGAACCAAATTTTGCCAAAAAATCCTTGGAAGAATACTGCACATTTTTGAGAACACCTTTGAAAATCTAACAGCTTGGAAAAAATATTTATAGCCATTTAGGGACCAATCATTATGTTCAATTTGCACAATTTTCAATAAAAACTGTTCATCAATGAACATTAAGCTTAATTAAATATATCCAACTTACAAATTGATTGAATTAGATTGAATTAGAGGGAATTAAGATAATCTTATTGATTGAATTATGTCTTGAGACAGGTGCACTAAGATCTCTATCATCAATCATTACCTAAGCTTAAAATGTCAGATCTTAAAAAATCTCTGTATTCTTGAATTCAAACAATAGGTAATTATTTGACTCACCCTGTACTGTGTGTGTTTCCCGTAGGTTTTGGGGAGCTTTGTTTTTATTTTACAGATTCTGTGTGTACATTTTCACAATATCATAATAATTCAACTGAAAAAATGTATATTTGGCCATATTTGTAATTGTAATTTCTTCTCATCTTTTGACAACATTTCCCCTTTCATAAAACTATTTCTCATTTTCATTAAGTTGTAAATAGATTTTCAGTTGGGGGCATAGCCTTTTCAAAATCTCAAGTGGGAGTCACAGGTACCCACTTACTTAAAGAATATGAGATAAATATAAATCAGAAACCTGGAATGAAAATTATATAGTACTCTTTTTGAAAAGGATAATAAAAAGAGATACTTTTCAAGAACCACTTGTATTTATCTGGACACTTAAAATGTGTGGAAGTGGCCTAAAGATTATTAATTTCTGAGAAATAGATTCAATGCAGAGTTTCGTTAACATCAGTCAATTGGTGATTCTCTCAATTGTTTATAACAAAATCACCAATTGTTTTGAGAATTTACAATATTTCCTAATAATTTTGCATGTTGTCTACTTTTGTTTTGCCAGTTGTCTCAATTCTAAAGAAACCCCTAATAATCACTTCTTTTCAGGGATATCAGATTTAAATTGATTTCTAAAATCCCAATCTAACAAGTTCTTTGTTTTCATAGATATCTGGTCTGATCTGATTTCCTAAATCCCAATCTAACAAAATAAAGGATTAATAAATAGAATAAATATTGAGAGAACACAGGTTGGGAGGTTTATTACTTAGTGTGATTTCTGAGAATGATTCAAACGTCTGAACTTCAACATCAACACTATTTTGAAACTACATAATATGTACATTTTATAATTACAATACACAGAACACAATATGTACATTTTATAATTACAATACACAGAACATAATATGTACATTTTATAATTACAATACACAGAACATAATATGTACATTTTATAATTACAATACACAGAACATAATATGTACATTTTATAATTACAATACACAGAATCACAACCCCTAAAAATACAAAAATCTTTTTATGTGGTAACAACAGCTTGTGACATCTTGAGAAGGCATTTAAAAAAATGGTCAAAATTTTTATAATTTTGTCAAATCTTTACTGATGCGTTGTTCAAATATCTTGCAGTTTTATACAATTTAGAGTTCACTACTTGTCTATTAGTTCATTACTTGCCAATTTCTCGCATTTTTACTTTATTTTATATTTTAAAATATGATGTAATTTTCTAAGGGGAACCATAAAACATTATTGAGTATCCAAACATCTGTTATATTTTGACATGTGTCAATATAAGGTGGAGTTTTATGGGCAAGAAAAATGTCAAGGTGGTCATGTATTAGAATGCAAAATAGAGTTAAAAAGAGTGGAATTAGCAAGGAATAAACTACACAGGCGTGTAGTTAACACTCTAAATTGTTCAGAAATGCAAGAAAATCATACTTCATTCAAATTTTAGAGAGAAATTGAGTGAAATAAGCCCCAAGTGCAGACAGATTTTTTCAAAGAGAGTTGCTCTTAGACTTTACACAATGAGAAAACCTCCCTTTGTGAAACTAAAAATGAAACTTAAAATCATGCTTTTTTCAAGAAAAAACTCCCATTGAAATTAGAAAAATTGGTATCACTAACAGATAGATATACAAACAAAAGAACTGTCCTTTTTTAATTTGGACCAAGTAGAAAATTGCATGACTTTTTTAAATCTCAATATACATATTGAAAGAAAGGTTTGATTGATATATGTCGTCCTTTAATTAACTCTTAATACAACCCACCCATCATTGCCCACTCTCAGCATACAGACCTTACAAACTGTTTTTGATATTTTTTGATATTTCAACAAAAATTCAGAAATCTTGAACACTTATATATTTTGGTATATGTCCTACCATATAATTCCATGGCAATTTCTCTTGTTTTTATTCAAATAAGATTCAAGTATGATGTTGGATTAAAATTTCACTCAAAGGCATAACGACAAGTTGAGTCACCTAAATCAGGTAAATTACCCTCCAAAGGTGGAATAATTTGAAACAGTAAGTGTTCCACTTCTATAGAAATTATCACTCTATTCTTGTTCTGTATAAAAAGAGACACATTTAAAATAATATTTAACATTGGTCAAAAAAAAAATAAAAATTGTTTACAGGGTAAACAATAGCTTCAGAGGAAATAACCATATTAAAAATCAACCTCAGTGTTCTCCCCAGGATTTTTTCCCAACTGGGTGCAAAATTTTGTCACCCTAAAGATTCGCCGCTCGCTTCGCTCGCATTTTTCCAATTATACAACTTGCGGACTTAATCAAAATAGCTTTTCATAACCCATTCAAATATAACCATTAATAAAATAGCAATAGGGGGCTAAAACTCAATTTTTATCTGTTGCCATTTTTGTTGGGGCTTAAAATTGGTCCTGTCAGACTTTTTTCTGAGTAGCAACAGAGGTACTTTGCCCCTCTCGTATACATTAGTTTTTAATTATCTCAAATCTTGTTATTTGCAGTTATTCAGGAGAAACATTGAACTGAGAAACAGGTTGATGATATTATTGTGATCTTGAAAATCCCCTCTAATGTTTGGTTGATTGACAGAATGATTTCTCTGTTTTTGTGTTGAGCTAGTCTAATGGAGGACACTCACAGCCACATAATAGAATATTGGGATTGTCCTTCCCTAGTCAGATTCCACTTTATGTAAACAATTAGACAAAATATAAAGGGAGGATATTCCCATGCTATTCATTGTAGGATAGTTCTGCTTTCTGTCTTCTCTCAGTTTATACAGGTTTTACATGTGGTTTTCAGTTGAGATTATTAAGATTTTAATTGTTGTATTGTCTGCAGCACTTGAGATGTCCTCGTAGAGGTTAGACAGCCCTTCATTTTATCGAATCAAGATTTTGTTAATGTTGATCGGCAGAAACTACCCGATCAACATTTATTAATTGTGAAGTCTCACCTATTACAAAACACTTCCTGGATTGCATTTTATTAAATCGAAGTGTAATTAGATAAGGTAGCGATAATTTATTGCTGTATTTGTTGAGTTCCAAACCCAATCTTATTGTATAACAAGTTTTAGAGCTAAATATAGCGTCAATAACCTGTATTTTAGACTTGAAATTAGGTCCCAAAAGTGACAATTTTGGAGTACCCGATCAACATTAATAGTTAATCATTAAGGCTGGAGAAATGTTTCAACCAGGCGCCAACTAGGCGCAGGAAATGTTCAACCAGGCGGGCCGCCCGGTGAATCATATTGTGCGGAGATCACTGAATTCCTTCTTTTAACAAAAAGCTTGACTTGGCAATTTCCGTGATTTCTCTAAAAACCTTTTTAAAAATCTTTTAGGAAGCTTAAGTCAAATAAATAGGAAGAGTAATTATGAGTCTTATATAAGACTGATTCTGCAAACATGATACTGAATTCAAGAATTGGATCAGCAAGAAATAAAGCAAACAGACATAGTAATAACTTACAACAGTAAATCTATAGAAATGCTAGAAAATTGCCAACCTTTGCAAAACTGTGACATCTCAAAAAGAGTGCTAATCTAGTAAGAAAATTTGTCATCAGAGAAGCAACTTCATTGTCATTTTCAAGAAAAAAAGATATTATGAAAATGACATTCTGATACTCATAGCATCTTTCTGTTTTACCTGAAAGGGCTGAGGGCTGAGAAGATTTGAGATGTCATGGTTTATCATGATGTGAAAATGAGGAAAGAAGTGTATTTAGCAAGAAATAAAAAGGCAATTCATTCAAATTTTACAGAAACTTTGAGTGAAATGAGAATGAGAATGAACATACAAACACTTCAAACAGATTTGCTCTTAATATAGAGATCTCTGGGAGCAAATTAAATCAATTACTTCATGCTTATTTCAAAAGATCCCTGGAAGACACAAATTCAGATTTAAGAGAGGAATGTAGTGCAGGTCTCTCGCCAGGCTTTTAGACTGTGGTGCAGCACCTCACTCTATTTAGCTCGCTCCACAACCTATTGGCAAATCATGACTGTTCCCAGAGTCTTAATTTGACTAAACATACAATAATAGCATGTAAAAATGATAAAATTTAACATAATATGATTTAACAGTTATGCTGAAGATGTTTGCACCACAGCCTAAATATTTTCTGGTAAGAGCCCAGTAGTGTTATAAGAATGAGCAATGGATAGTTATATCACATGGCACATTAGGGAAACTGCATAAGTTAATGTGACACAGACATCTTTATCACCAAGTGGCCACTAAAATATTCATTAAATTAATGATTCTGATATACTAATAGGAGACCCTTTTTAAGATTTGTGCATTTCTACTTCACTCTTCAACTGCACTGAGAATAAATAACAAGTGAATGAAAAAAAAATTTAATCAAAACTTACACAATCATATCGAGTCAATCATAATACACTAACCCCATTAGAAATAATATATCAAGACCAACTGCTCAGAAACTGTGCTTGTGGAAGAGCCTTACATAGAGCATTATGTGTGGGGGTAAAGGAAGAGCCTTTCATTTGTGGAGGGGGTAAAGGAAGAGCCTGATGCTGGAGGGGAGAAAAGAAATCACCCAACGCCTACTTAAATTTAATAAAAGATGTGTAGCGAAGGTTAGGTAATAATAAAAGTGCCTTACGCCTATATTTTCTTTGCAAATTTACTAAGCTATAACTAGAATGATAGATGCGATTGCAATATCAACCAGTTTTTAACCTTGTCATGGTGACCAAATAATCTATTTTTTCTGAATCACTCAAATTATGGTACAGTTTCAAGCATGTCTCACTTCGAGGCAACCTGTTCCATTCCTTTATACAGAACATTACCATAATTGGTGATATTTTTGGGGGGCATTCATAAGTCTGAGTTCTATTTTGAAAATATGCCAATTTGGCTGAAACTAGTATGATAGGAATACAAAATAATTTCTAATTTAGCAAGACAGAAGCAGCAAAAGCAAATATAAAATGATTGCTTGTAATAACACAAAATGTAAATGTAATAAAATACATTTTTATCTATATATAGAAATTGAGGTACCATCAGAATAATGATATACATGTATTGATACTTTATTGTCGCTTTGTCTTCCCGCATGTGCAAAAGTCATTTCAAGAAGTCATGCCTTAAAGAAACATAAAATTGAATGGCAAATTAAAAAAATCAATGTATCGAGTCCAATTGACAAAAAAAGTTCACAAAGAATATTTGGGTTAAGTCGGAATACTTTGGCTAGAGTTGGAATACTCGGGTTGCTCAGAACCCTTGAAACTCCGCAAATGATTTTTGGGATTTTTGACCCCCTGATATCAAAATAACAACACAATGGTCACAGCCATTAACACCTCGACAAGTAGAACACCTCTTTTAGTAGAACACTTTTCAGAGCCCAAAGACTAACTGACTTAATGCCGAATGAATCTCTAAAAGTGGAACAACTCTAGGGGAAACATGTCTGTTAGTGGAATACTTTTCAGAGTCCTAAGTCCAACTGACTTCATGTCAAATGAACCTCTGAAAGTGGAACACCTCCCAAGTGTAACATCTTTGGAGGTTTTCTATTTACACGTTTTACAAGTTTTGCTGTACTGTCTAAAGCATTCTAAAAGACTGAACAATTCTAGCAACATATATAATGAAATGTCAACATCATAAGACTCAATTGATCCATTGGCTTACCTACCCTTAGCTAACTAATGTTTAACTCAGTCTGTCTGACCAGAAAATCAATGTTGCAGTCCCAATGTTAATCCCATCATAGACATTATAGACATCTAATGAATCTGAATACGCCTTTCTCTTTCTTATCCTCTGTGTTATACATGCATAAAATCCCTCGTTACCAAGCATTTTGACAAAAAGCTTCATTACGAAGGTTTTGCCTGTGTACCTCTAAAAAAGTCCTTTGTTGTGAAGCTTTCTGTTGAAATGCTTTCAAACTAACCCTGCTGTTTAACAGTTACCATAGGAATTATAGACAACTAATTAATGTGGTTTCTTGTCTGAATACTCATTTCTTTCACTCTAATTCCAACACACCCACACAGTTATGTAATTTGAATAATCTTCTATAACAATTTAAAAAAACTTGGGCCAAATGTCCATAGATGCAATGCTAAAATTCTTTAAATCCGTGGATTATTTGTATGTCAATCAACATTTGCATGTTTAATCACATCATGTACATAAACAGGGTCATCATGTGGTATATCATTCAAGTTTTATACAGATTCAACAAACACACTTTGATAAATCATGAAATTAAGCCACTTTTCCAAGATTTTAGCATGTAAATGAATGGAGCTCTAGCCCGAGTTAAAAGCTGAATAAAAGATGGCAGCACGAGATTTCATTGATTTTTCTGCTATTTAGAAACTATCCTATTCTAGCAATTACTGTATATTGATTCCTCCAAATGATAAACATTATAAACATTATTGAAGTTTGTTTCTTATCTGATTACTCCATTCCTGGTCTCTCTCAAATCTTCTCTCTATCAATCTCATCTCATCATATTATTTCATCTCCCACAGTCTCACATATTCCTATTCATTCATCAGTCCACCATCTTGTCACATGTGAGTAATAATATACATACCTGAAAATATACAAGAAAACAACATGTACGAAGCTGTATTTTTCAATTCTTAAGAATTCTAATATTTAATCATTTACATTCTCTAGGCCTCTCTTCATCAAGTGTTTTCCCTTCAATAAAACCAACAATATCATCATCACAAGGTTTGACCATCCAAATTTGTTTCTGAAAGACTCTCAGACATTTTACTATTTTACACATGTTCTTATTTCTAAAGTTATATAAAATGAATCTTCAATACATTTAGATTTTTTCAATTGAGAGTATTTTTTGAGGCATACATGTCTATTTCAATAAAAAAAAGTAGTTATACTAATATATTTGCATGACGTCTTTTAGAAACGTTATATCATTTGTATACACAGGCTAAATTCTCAAGAGTATTCTTCCAATAAATGCAGGAAGATTGAAAAAATTTACAGATGATGGGAAATAGATTATTCCAAGTGATACTAAAAATATCTGAATTGAATTCAATTAAGCATGGTCTATCCAATCAATGTCATTTCTGAGACACTTCTATGATGTACAGGGTGATCTAAAAGGCATTGTCTAAAAGGAGTCACATCATATACTGGATATTATACTGTAGAGGTTAAAGAAAGTCATTTGTTCACTTGACTCTGCAAAATGTTCTACTTTAACTACAAAGCTGACTACATAACTCTCTTTTTGAGAGATTTTACCTTATTACATGTATCTTAACAGACTTTGAATTAAATAAAGGGCAACATTTGCCAATTTACCCCCAAGAGCAGTAAAACAACTGGGACCCAGACAATTACACGCAATGCAGTTCTAGTAATACTTTTTCCGTGACATAAGTCTATTGTGTGATTTTACTATGTTCACTTGCTATATGACAAAATTCTATATTTAAAAGATCAAATGACTCATTCCTAAGTCTTAATAAATAACATTTGTAAGAGAATAAAGTTAACTTTATAAATGAAAAACAATAGAATAACATACCGGTCAGAAGTTTAAGTACCTCTTAACAAAAAAAATTATTTCATGTAAGAGTTCCATCTCTAAGTATGAGACAACTCTTGTGGAAACGGAAAATAACGGAAACGAAAGAAGCAGACATGGCCTTATTGCAACTTATTAACAATACTATATTATATTTCCCATAAAATAGCATAAGGCCAGGGTGAGTCAAATATATGGTTCTTATTCTTACTTTTTTTTCATATTGAGAGGATGTAATGGTTGGATTTTTATTAAGTCGAGAAACATTATGTTTACAAAGGTTAGTTATACTGGCTTTAATTTAGGTTTTCATTTTGCTCTTTCTTGAAGTTCAAAACAAATCAGACAAGATAAGATTTTCTTTTATATCTGACTAGTTTTTACAAACATATAACAAATAAAGTAAAAGTACCCTTTTCAAGTTTGACTTAGTATCTCCGATATCTTCACTCTTTAATAAGCAATAACTCTTAATTTAGCATTTCTTATCAAAATCTCTATTCCATATTCTTTCCTAATTCAAATTTTTTTTTCAAACTTTTTTAGTGTAGTGTAATGAAAAGGCCATTATATACAAATATTGTAGTTTAAAACTTTATATACCCAGAAGGATATCCAGCAGATTATATTTATATATTAGATATTTGTAATAAATGCTGCATAAAATAAATGCTGAATAACGAAATTACAAGCCAATCATTTTTAGAGTTACTTCAATATAATCTGCATCAATGACAGTAAGAAAAATTTATTTCATATTTTAACACCAATAAAAGCCAAAACCAAAAATGATAACAACTGGAATTATAATCGAAAAATAACAAAACCAAATAGCTGAATTGGCTTGGCCTTAAACAGAGACAGGAGTAGAGTACCCTAACCACCCTCGAGACGCAAAGCGTATAAAATATCGCAGATATTGACATTTCGTTCAGTTATTAAATAATGTTTTCCATAAAAGCCATTGATCCGTGCTCTATCTGCTTTCAATAAACTATCGGATATTCCTGTTGACCTATTCAATTTATTGGATAAACAATCTTGATTTTTCATCGGAAAAGTGTATCGGAAAAGTGTATCGGAAAATTGTGACATATGATTGCCTCAAATTAAAATGGCGCAACAAGAAAAATTCAGTGATTTTTAGGTGGAAATAACAATATCTGTAGTTTTAACCAGAGACTGTTTTTTGTACATACAATTATATTCTTAAGTTGGGATCCTTAAGGCATTATTATGTTTTCAATCATATTGTTCTTGATATAACAAATGGGTCTATGGGCCATATTTGGCATTTCATCCATGAATGTCTGCAATTTCATTCATGGTCAACATTTAAAATTTTATATATGGGCCAATACTTGCAAATTCCATCCATGGACCAATATATGCATTCATCCCTGGGCCAATTTATGTAATTTAATCCATAGGCAAATTTATGCAATTTCATCCATAGGCAAATTTATGCAATTTCATCCCTGAGCCAATATATGCAATTTCATCCCTGGGCCAATTCATGCAATTTCATATATGGGTCAATTCATGCAATTTCATCTCTTGGCCAATATATGCAATTTCAACCCTTGGCCAATTTATGCAATTTCATCCCTGGGCCAATTTATGCAATTTCATCCATGGGCCAATATATGCAATTTCATCTTTGGGTCAATTCATGCAATTTCATCTATGGGTCAATTCATGCAATTTCATCCCTAGGCCAATATATGCAATTACATCCCCAGGCCAATTTATGCATTTTCATCTTTGGGTCAATTCATGCAATTTCATCCCTGGGCCAATTCATGCAATTTCATATATGGGTCAATTCATGCTATTTCATCTCTGGGCCAATATATGCAATTTCACCTCTTGGCCAATATATGCAATTTCATCCATGGGTCAATATAGAGCAGAATTAAGTATTCTCAACAGACAATGCATCTGACTGTTCCTGAGGAAATTACATTAGATTCCTACATAAATTTCCATTATAGAGCAAGAAATGAGAATAATTCACCACTCCCAATAGATAGAACTTGTGCAAGTCATGTTTCAAAATGTAAAATATAAGAGAAAATAGAGGAATTAGCAAGGAATAAAATGTATAGACATAGTTAACACTCTAATTTGTATAGAAATGCAAGAAAATCAGACACTTCATTCAAATTTTACAGAGAAATTGTGTGAAATAAGCATGAGCAGACGGATGAACATTAAGGAAAACAGGAGCACTCTCAAATATATATGATGCCATTAAAGACAAGATGATATTTAAGAGCCCTGTTTTATTAATTAAAGGATAATCTATAAGATATTTATATGTATCTCATATTAATGTTTTATTTGTAAGTTAAAATTCCCCAAATTAAAAAATTTTAAATACATAAGAGTGGAATTAGCAAGGATTAGAATATAGAGATATGCACTGCAGTCAACACTATAAATTGCATAGAAATGTCCAGGAATAATAGATGAAATCAGCTCAACCAGTGAGAGAAGACATACAAATGACATGTACATGTACAAATACATTTTCATATTGATTCTGCTGAACACTAGACTAAAGAGCTTTTAACCATCTTCCACTTATATCAAGATTCATTTAGGAAAAAATACTTTTCTATAATTTCTACAAAAATATAAGGATCGATCACAATCATGACACTTGACTTCTTTTCTCTGTTCTTGATGATAATTTGAAATTTACATCAAAAATGCTAGACCATTATTTCCAGTTTGATATGTTTTGTATATTGCCGATAATGTTGAAAAACTGAGACAATAATATTGTATTGTATTTTATATATTATATATGGAATGAGAAATGAAAAAAAGCCAGATAAGAATGAATGCTGCTATAAAAACTTCAATTACAAAGCTTCATCACATTTTTTCCATAATGGCCAAACTCATTTTCTAGAGAAGGTCGAATGTATTAGTAGGCCATGCTATAGATCTCGTAGCTTATGGTGATATTACCCCACTCTGCAACTATGGATTTCATCTCCTTAGGGAAGCTGCGGACATATAAGAGCAATTGGCCTGCCAGAAGTTTATAGAAATATGTTAATAACAACAACTTTCAAGTGAAACCAAGGGCTTATTTAATACCTGGGGCTTAGTTGTGTACCAAACGAAACAAGAAACGGCACGACATCCGGGACGGTAAAAAAACGAACGTCAATTTGCAAACGTTCCGGGTATTACGTTCACCCTTGGTGAAACTATGAAAAAAGAAATCTGGTGATAATCATGATTCACTTATTCTATGATCTTATACTGTTGTTTACACATGTATTTATACTCTGCCTGACTACCTTATTATGTTACAGACAGATGGACAGATAGATATAATCATAGACCGAACATATGAGCCAAAAACAGAACATGCCATTTGCCATTTCCCCTAGTCGGTTTGCTGAATATTGGCTCATACCTCAAAGTTGTTTATGAGAAGATTATAGAATCCGGGACAAAAACGCCAAAGTGGTCATGTTTTGAAATGTAAAATAAACTACCAAAAAGTAGAATTAGCAAGGAATAAAGTAAACAGGCATATAGTGAACACTTTAAATTGTATAGAAATGCAAGAAAATCAGACACTTCATTCAAATTTTAGAGAGAAATCATGAGAAATAGTCAGGAATAAAATGAAGATTTAGGGATGGAAACTCTATTGATTTTCTAATACAGATGTCAGGCTATTGAGATACAAGCCTTCCTGAATATGGGAATCTCGGACAATTTCTCAGTCAATATCTGTACAGAACTCAACAAAAATAATACTATAGTAATTATGTTATTGGGTTGAAGTTCATCGATGGCATTTATGGCACAATGAGCTGTTCATTGGTGCCATGTATAAAATAATTTACAGATGAGCTTCCCATTTGGAAACATTCAAATGTGAGTACTCATTAATTGTTTTTGTTTTTACACTTGTGATATGTTACCCAAAAGGAACCACTCTAATGGCAATCCCTTTGTACTCCTGATTTGAAAGAAGCTGGGCAATAATGGGGCATTAAACTAGAATGGTTGCCATGGATTACAGTATGTCAATTATGTTTTCAACCATAAAACAGGGCAGGGTGCTCTCCATTATTTGCAAAAAGGTGCCTGATGCTTATTTTCACAAATTAGGTCAAAATATGCTTATGAAAATCGGAATTTTGCACCACTTGAGAAAAATCCTGTAGAGAACTTAAGGTGACTTACTTAAGGTGACTCACCAAATTACAAAATATGTCATTCTCCAGACATTGCTGATTATGCGTGTAAATTATGGATCAATCCATTACGTGATATAAACAGTATCACAATGGCATATGTAGAATACATTTTATCAATAATCATATACAAAAAGCAGCATAAATAATTAACGTAATCAGACTGACATATTCATGTTTTTCAGGATTAGGTACGAAACATGTCACCTCTATTCAATAGACAGAGTTGTTATGAATCATGGTTAGTGACTCAGGCCCGTAGCCAAGGGGGAGTTCGGGGAGTTCGGGCGAATCCTGACCAAAATTTCTTTCAAAATCATGCAGTTTTTCACCATTCTGACTATTTTTGCTCGACAATAATCAGAAAAAATGTGTATTTGCGTGACATATTCTGGCACACAAAAAACAGGCGTGACTTCAATTTCTTCAACAAATGCGTGACAAATACACAAATGGGGGGGACAGTTGGAGAGCCTGCTGTATCCAAATATACTATTGATCTAGTATTCAGAGTTCCATATGAATTTCTGCAGACTAACAAAATAAGTTATTCTGACCTCATTGTCGATTAACCCTAAATGCCAAATCCATATTATCAAAAGAAACAGACAAATCATCAAACCATCAAATTAGTCAATGCAGCAAAAAGCTTACAAATTTAAGTAATAAATTACATTTTATTGGCTAGTTAAATTGTTGTCTGCTTTTGCTTAAGATCATGCCATTCTCTCCAAAATTTGAATAAAGTGTTTGATTTCTTTCATTTCTATATAATTTAGAGTGTTTATAAAGTATGCATTATATGCATAAACTTTATTCCTTGCTAAATCTACAATTATTTTTCATTTGAAAGTGTGACCCAAATTAATCAAGTGGTTCAAATTTCAAAGAAATTAACTGAAAGTTCTGGTATTTCTACATAATTTAGAGTGTAACTATACTTTTTTCCATGATGATCCTCTCTCTTTCACTAATTTTGAGCTTGAAATCATGACCTCAAGATATTCCTATAACGTACAACTCATCTATGGAATGAGAAAACCATCCATTATAATTAGGTAGAGAAATCCTCCAAAGAACGATGGAATATGTGTCCCGAATAAAATTAACTCATATTGCAACACATCTGAGGACAAATCCTAGAAAAATGATAATCTTTGAAAGTGCAAATTAAATGCAAAATGAGCAGAATTTTCAATGAATGAAATATATAGGAACGTAGTCAAAACTCTAATTTGTATAAAAATGCAAGAAAATTAGACACTTTAATCAAATTTTAGAGAGATATTGAGTGAAATAAGCTAAGCAGACGGATTTTTCATGTAATGGGAGCAAGAAAATGAGTTTATTCTGCTTAGCATACTATTCTTCTATTTCCATCAATACAAGCAGGGTGCATGCTGAATATACAATTTCTCCTTTGGAACACATTAAGAATTTTGTAAAGTTGATGCATATCTAAGATGGAGGAAAAAATCAATCCCAGAAAAAAGTAATGCCACAAAGTGAGACACCTTACTACATAGGATGACAAATTACAACTTGATGATAAATTAGTACAATATGAGACAGTTTAATACTGAGAGAGATATTTTCTGTTTAGGATGGCCTATTACAACTTGGTAACAGTATTACAACAATCTGAGACACTTTAATTCTGAATAAGACACTTTTTAGATAGGATGCCACATTATAACTCAATGACACCTTGCTACAATCTGAGACACTTCAATTCAAAGTAAGACACTTTAATAGATAGGATGCTACATTACAACTCAATGACACCTTACTATATATAAGACACTTTAATATATTTCTAAAAAGCATGACACATTAATATTGAGACACTTTAATCCCTACATAGACTTTAAAGAAAGAAAGATGCATTTCTACCAAATGGGACCAACATATAACAAAGTCTGACATCACTCTACCAAGGGATCATGCATGACTGCTTCTCTGAAGCTTATTATCCATAGCTTGTCACAAAAGTGATTGAAAGGTCAAATAAAACATACAGTAATTGGTCTAGCACGTTACTTTTGACAATCTGACAATGCTACAAGTTAAATTATATCATTTGCAGGTTTTCCATCAAAAATGATATCCGCTTATGGACTAATTACCCAAAAATAATATGACATTGTTGGAAAAAGATAATATTACAGAAATGATTAGAATTCACAAGGAAATAAATAAAATAACATAATAATAATACTCTAAATTACGTAGAAATTCAAAAAATTCTAACACTTTATTCAAATTTTAGAGAGAAATAGAGTAAAATAAGCATGAGCAGATAACATTCTAAACATGGGCGTGTCACATAGTACCATAATGAAAATAAAGTAACAAGCATTCTACACAGATCAATTCCCTCCCTGGCATAAATCTATAATAGTAATAGCAAGTATTTTACAATTTCTCTTCTAAACAAACTGATTTTCTACATATATGTAAAACTGACATTATTATTTTTTGCTAGCATTTTGCAAATCAATGTGAATAAGAGCCTTGAATATGGCAGATGAAGGTCTCTTTTAAAGATGCAAATCAAACTATTGAAAGGGTAGACCTTAGTTGTAGAGTTATTCATAATCTATACATAACTTATATACAGCATTTATATTAATATATATTTATTGATAATACCGATGAATCAGACAATATGTCTAGCCTCACAAAGGAATAAGCTGTGCCATATTTTATCACATTTATCATTGGATATAGGTCATATGGAAGGATCAGTTGATAATATTATGTTATGAAGCATTTTAGAAAAATGTCTTGGTTGACCTAATTATCAAAAAAAGGGAATTTCTACAAATCAGACAAAGATTTACTATGTAGAGGTTTTACTCTACAGATTTTACTATATATAGGTTTTACTATATTCAGGTTTTACTCTACAGGTTTTACTATATATAGGTTTTACTATAGAGTATACAGGTTATACTATACAAAGGTTTTACTATATGGTTTTCCCATACTGCTTATAACCAATGATTAACCCTCAGAATCAATGTAGAGTGCCACTGTTAATATGTCCTCAAAATGACTATGAATTCTTCCTTAGAGTAACAACTCTGGCATTATGTGTTATGCTAAAACGGAAGACTAGATCAATAGAGGTGACGCACAAACGCCAAACTCATAGCTATAATCATCTATTACCATGGAGACCTGCCTCACTGCCTTGGTGTCTGAGAAAATAATCTCAAAGATACAATGATTTCAATTGAGAGCATATAGTCAAAGAGTAGAAAAATGAAACAGATGAAAAATATAATGCAATTAAAAAACATTGCAATAAATAAATGAAAATCGTATCAATCCACATTCTTATCTCTGTTGGCTCACTTATTCAAATGGTGGTGGGTATAGAGATTGTTGAATTTTTCTGCTAAAGTAGCTAGATCCTAAGATAACTAAATAATGGTCTGCTGAAAAAGCTACCATTACACAAGAACCTCAGGCAGTGATTCTCCTCAGGACAACTAAGTAAAATTATGTTGAGAAAAGTCCAAAAAAGTTCCAGAGAGATCCATGTCAGATGTTGACAGGACATACTTTTCAAATAACAAACTACAAAGTAACACAAGACCCAATATCTGAATTTTTGAAGGTTTCAACTTTGAAGTTTTGCAGAATTTCAACAGTATTTGCACAAATGTAAATTGAAATTCCAACCATTCCATTTATGAATATGTATCGCTTCCTTTATCTTTCTATCAAAGTATTTAGACTCTGAGTCAATAATTCTATAATCCCAGTTTATCTTATGCGCTTCATCAAATGAATGTTGAGCGATTGCTGACTTGTCTGGGTTAATTCTTAAGGCGTCTCTGTGTTCTTTTATTCTAGTTCCTATGGCTCTCCCTGTCTCTCCTATATACTTCTTATCACAATCTGAGCACTGGATTTCATATATGACTCCGGACTTAAGGTCCTTGGGAGTGGAGTCTTTGGGTGCAACTAACGCTTGTTTGATAGTTTTCACTGATTTGAAACAAGTCTTAACTCCAATGTCTTGAAAAACACGTTGAAGTTTGGGAGCGATCGAACTCACATAGGGAAGAACTACCTTAATATCCCTATCTTCACTGTCTCTAGCAGGATCCTGTTGCCTAACTGTGTGATTCTGAGCTTGGTTTAACATCCAAGATGGATAACCACACCGGGCTAATGCTTTATTAATATGGGTTTTCTCTGCTTCTAGCTCTGCGGGATTTGTAATAATTTCATTGGCTCTCTTGTGTAAAGTCTTAACGATTCCTTTCTTTGTTGAAAGTCGGTGATGTGAATCAAATTTTAAGTATAAATCAGTGTGTGTGGGTTTTCTATACACACTAATGGACAAAGATCTATCCTCCTGAATTTCAGTGACTGTATCTAAAAATGGCAACTTCCTATCTTTTAAAGCTTCAGTTGTGAATTTTATATCTGAGTCTACTGAATTGATAAAGTCTGTGAACTCTTGGACGAACTCTTCCTGTATAACTACCCAAGTGTCATCCACGTATCTCTTCCAAATGCGTGGTGGGTGCGGTGCTGAACTTAAAATCTTCTGTTCTAAATGTTCCATATATAAGTTGGCAATTATTGGAGACACTGGTGATCCCATAGCTGCTCCATGGCACTGACTATATATTTCGTTTTTGAACGTGAAATATGTTGTATTTAAAGTTCTAGCTAACAAATCACCTATGTGTTCTGGCGTTAATTTAGTCCTATCTGCTAACTTATTGTCTTTCTTGAGATTACTCACTATGATGGGCACGACTGTCTGTGTTGGAACACTTGTAAACAACGCTGTAACATCGTAACTAACTATGGTCTCCACCTCGCTTAATCTGAGATCCTTCACTTGTTTTACAAAGTCATTAGTGTTATTAACGTGATGCGCTGTCTTGCCTACGATGGGTTGAAGGATGTCAGCTAAAAATCTGGATAGATTGTATGTAACAGAGCCTATCGAAGAAACTATAGGTCTGAGTGGAACTGTTACCTTATGTATCTTGGGTAGTCCATAGAATTTAGGTATAACTACTTGACTGGGATACACCCTTCTGTATTCTTGTTCGTTCAATTCCTTTGCTTTCTTTAGAACGGCCAGTTGACTAATTAGTTGGCGTTTATATTTGTTGGTGGGATCTTTGACTAGCTTAACATAAGTGTCCTTATCATTGAGTAGATCGTTGGCTTTACTTGTATACTCTGTCTGATCTAATAATACTGTTGCTCTACCTTTATCAGCTGGAAGAATTATGATTGACTTGTCTTTTTTCAGGCTGTTAAGAGCTTTAATTTCTGCTTTTGACAGGTTTGACTTCGGAGTTCTTGCACTTTCTAATGTTCTTACCACTTCGTTCTTTAATTTACTAATCCTATCGGCGTCTTTATCCTTATCTAACTTATTACAGATCGATTCCGTCTGGGCGATAATATCGGCATGTGGAATCTCATCTGGGGTTACCGCGAAATTCAGGCCTTTTTGGAGTAACGAACGCTCGTCATTAGACAAACTATGACTCGACCGATTCACGACCCATCTATCTTGGTAAGTATTATCCTGACTGACTGCGCCAGAACACATAGGTGATTTGTTAGCTAGAACTTTAAATATAACATATTTCACGTTCAAAAACGAAATATATAGTCAGTGCCATGGAGCAGCTATGGGATCACCAGTGTCTCCAATAATTGTCAACTTATACATGGAACATTTAGAACAGAAGATTTTAAGTTCAGCACCGCACCCACCACGCATTTGGAAGAGATACGTGGATGACACTTGGGTAGTTATACAGGAAGAGTTCGTCCAAGAGTTCACAGACTTTATCAATTCAGTAGACTCAGATATAAAATTCACAACTGAAGCTTTAAAAGATAGGAAGTTGCCATTTTTAGATACAGTCACTGAAATTCAGGAGGATAGATCTTTGTCCATTAGTGTGTATAGAAAACCCACACACACTGATTTATACTTAAAATTTGATTCACATCACCCACTTTCAACAAAGAAAGGAATCGTTAAGACTTTACACAAGAGAGCCAATGAAATTATTACAAATCCCGCAGAGCTAGAAGCAGAGAAAACCCATATTAATAAAGCATTAGCCCGGTGTGGTTATCCATCTTGGATGTTAAACCAAGCTCAGAATCACACAGTTAGGCAACAGGATCCTGCTAGAGACAGTGAAGATAGGGATATTAAGGTAGTTCTTCCCTATGTGAGTTCGATCGCTCCCAAACTTCAACGTGTTTTTCAAGACATTGGAGTTAAGACTTGTTTCAAATCAGTGAAAACTATCAAACAAGCGTTAGTTGCACCCAAAGACTCCACTCCCAAGGACCTTAAGTCCGGAGTCATATATGAAATCCAGTGCTCAGATTGTGATAAGAAGTATATAGGAGAGACAGGGAGAGCCATAGGAACTAGAATAAAAGAACACAGAGACGCCTTAAGAATTAACCCAGACAAGTCAGCAATCGCTCAACATTCATTTGATGAAGCGCATAAGATAAACTGGGATTATAGAATTATTGACTCAGAGTCTAAATACTTTGATAGAAAGATAAAGGAAGCGATACATATTCATAAATATAAACCTGAACTTAACAGAGACTTAGGATATAAGGTTTCCCCGAGTCTACTTGAGGTTGCTAGGTCAAAGATCAAGTCAAGGTCAAATCTACCAGTTTCCCGCCAAATTCAGACATCTTGAGAAAGGCAACAGGTGTTGTCGAAAGCTAGATAGTAATGCTATAAAAGGTTAGTGAATTGAGGAATTTTAATCTAGCAAAAAGGTGATTAGCACATTTAAATGAATAAAACATCCGCTAATTAGATCAGATTTTTGATATCAGAAAAAGTAAAATGCAGATGTCTAAAACAGTTGCTGGTAAACTTTGAACTGAAAACATTGATGCTGAACTACAAGAAGCACTTTAAGATCACAGATTATCTAGAGATTATCTCAGAAGCTTGTTTTTAACCTGGCCTTTTGGCCCTATCATGTTCTCCTAGTAAAGTAACATTACTAAAATATCAACAAGATAAGTTGTTTATTTATAAAACCGGGACTACTTTCTTGCCTAAAGTTTCCAACAGAAATCATGTATCTTTACCAATTTCCCCAAAACAATAAAGAAGATGATTGCATGACCAAATACATGTGCTAGTTAAATTAGTATATTTTGCATATTATTGTACAGTTTGTAAGTAAATTCCCGAGTAAAGGTTTGTAAATGAAATGTTCAGTAGACACATCTCATCAGTAGAAGACCAGCCAGCCATTCAGCTAAACCCACAAACTAAAATAACATAGTAGTGCCTAGAACTATTTTTGTAAACATTAAGAATATTGAGTAAACTCTAAAATGGTTTATTCAACTCAGCAAAAACAGTAAACTTAGGTATATCCACAACTAATGAAGTAATCTACTATGTATTAGGAATAGTACCTGCCACTATTCCATTCATATTTCAATGAGAATTGACATAAAAAAGTAGATTCTTCCACCATCAGTTGAATTCGCAAACGCTAAGTCTTGTTTCAAGTCTACGTACTAACCCCCTCCCCTCCCTTGATACAGTGAGGTTCTAGTTATTAATTATCATATTGCTAAATTTCTAAATCCACAAAACATGTCAAATTTAAATATGCATATGCAATATGTTACTAGAGCAATCAAGCCACAAGATTCCGAGACAAGAGATTCTGAGACACAGGAGATTATGAAACATAAGGGATTCTGAGACACAGGGGATTCTGAGACAGGGAGATTCTGACTTTACAATTAAGGAGTAACAGTTATAAGTAAATTAGGCAATCATGCTAAGTGTATGTTTAAGTGTTTACTAATTAGGGTGTAATCTAATTATATATCATAGTTGCATAAAGATAAGACCAATCAAAGAGTAGTTGGCCACATGCTGTTTCTAATCCAATTACTCAATATGGGGTTAGCATATTGGGGTATCTATTCTACAGAAGGAGGGGGATATCCCAGAACTCATATGTAAAACTTATCTCCATGTAGGGATGAACATTTAGATGGGTTCATCAATGAATTATGGGGGATTTCCTCTTGTCTGTATAACTCTTAATCTTTAACTGAAGAATAGTATCGCTATATCACATTTAGAAATTGTATTTTACATCATGATAAATACCCTGCATGCAGAGTCTAGTTAAACCACAGACGAAGACGAAGCTCTCTTTTAAGAAGTGAAGTCAAACGAATGCAAAGGGTACATGATAAACATTGTGAGATCCACAACATGGACCATCTCTTGGAATAACAAGTATTTCATTAGGTAAAGAAGAACTCGGATAAAATAGAAGGGATAAACTTCTAGTCTTGTGAAACAAAAAAATTCTGTATCAAAATGGGTCCCTCATACTTTAGAATGGTATCCTTTGTATTCATTTGACATAGCTTCTCCAAATATATTTGAGAAAAAGGGCTAGAATTGAATTATACAAATGATTCAGCCTTTCTAAGAGTATATTGTCTGGGAAAAATCTCCTTTGCATGTTTTATTCATTTGTGCATGATGAATCTCAATATTTTAACAGACAAGTCAATGGACCCTACATATTGATCATGGCTGAATCACCAAGTCTCATATCTGCATATGTTTTGGGTTTAATCATTGCAAACCTGTAGAATCTTTGATTATTCAATCTGGTTTATTGCATGTCTATTATTGTTAATTAAAGAAATAAATTTATGTATAAAAAATTCAATCTGGTTTCCTCATATACTTTTCTCACTAGCATTAAATTTGAAGTACCAACATCCTCCAGTTAATCTATATTTAGGAAGCATCACCCCCCCCCCCCCTATTTATATTATATTATATTGTGGGAGCAGCCCTCTTATATCAAAATGGAAACACCATTTCAGATTATGCATTAACAATTCTCATATACAGATTGCAAATGAGAGCCCATCTCCCTACCTGTACACCCCGATTTATATGTAGGGGTACCATAAATACACCCCCCCCCTCCCATCAGAATCAGCTTTGAATATCGTTGCAGCGAAAATGTAAATCTAACCATGGCTAAGCTTTTAAAGAGAGTGTTTAATAATACCCAATACTCTCACCAATTGCAAATTTGAATGAAATGTATTCCCTGAATGGGGATGTGCGTGAAAGTCAATACTTGATTTAGCACTTAATTCAACCATGCAGTGACGATGGGTAATGAATGATTCAGAATTTTGCTCGAAAGTACATGATTTAACAAGACTCGTCTACAAAACAAACCATTTCTATATTTCATTTCCGCTCTCGAGCAATCTAATGTTTTAACGTAATAAGTCACCACCCATGAGACAAAAGTAACAATGTTCATTTTTTTAAATACCAAATTTATCAAAAAATAGTGGTAAACACAAGAATTGAAGCATACAGTCATTTAGTTAACACTCTAAATTGTAAAGAAATGTGAGAAAATCAGACATTTTATTCAAATTTTAGAGAGAAATGGAATGAAATGAGCTTTGAGCAGACGGACATTTGTGATAAGAGCAGAGTCTTGTCTTCTTATACTTAAAGGTCAATTCATCTTGAAGACAGTATGACTAATGCCGCTCAGGAGCTAAATCCAATTTGAACAATCCTCAGAGAAGACATGCCTTCCATATTGTATTTTACATTATACTGAATCCCATACTCTTGTTAGGTGATTTCTGTGTCTGAATTTTGAATATGACTTTTGTTTTGAAACTTTCTGTTTAGCCATGCTCAGTATGATTCACCCATTTCTAATAGTTTCACTTTGCTCATTTAAAAGAGAGCTTCATCTCCTTAATTTACAAAGCTCCTAGGATGGGGACACTCGGGATAATCTCAATTATGACATTGCAATTAATCTGATCTGACCTGATCATAGAGAAGATAAGCATATCACAAACTGTTACAATAAACACCTTACCAATGCATTAGGTATCACTGAAAAGACAATATATGAATCATAACAGAAAGTGTCATAATCTGATTTGACGTGACCACAGAGAAGATCACTAAGATTAGCATATCAAAAACTGCTACAACAAACACCTCACCAATGCATTACTGAAATGACAATGTGTGAATCATGACTGAAAATGTCATAATCTATTATTCATAATTGAATACATGACAAAAGGGTGACAAATAAATTGATAAATACCAATAATGGATTACTAAAATTCAACACAGTAAAATCTGTCTATCCGAACACCTCTCTGATCTGAATACCTCTCAATGGGAACACTTTTCTTAGTCACAAATTTGTTCTCCCCAGTGACTCAATGTTTGAAAACCTGAAAATATGAACACTCGCTCAAATCCAAACACTTTTGGCAAATCCCAGTAATGTTCAGATTAGACGAGTTTTACTGAATAACCATCTCGGTGAACTTGACAGTGCAGTATTTTCATAATCGACTAAATAACACTTTCTAAATTTTTTTATTGATAATAGTTTAAGTAAATATTATTATGATTGTGATAAATGTTTTCAACAACTAGTATAACTTTGTACCACAACAAACTCAAGTGGTTCCTACTGATAAAACTCAACCCCCAAAATTCTAGAATCATCTTTGTTTTTATATTTATATTTGAAGCACTTCCTGAGGTGATGTTCATTGAATAATTACACTTAAAATCAGCATCTGTACTTTGTAATTATATTATTGAAAAAGTCGCAATAATAATTTAACAAGGTGAGAAAATGGAGGTCGAATATTGAGAGATTTTAGTCTTTGAATGTCTGTCTGCTCATGCTTATTTCTCTAGATTTCTCTCTAAAATTTGAATGAAGTGTCTGATTTTCTTGCATTTTAATACAATTTAGAGTGTCAACTACATGCCTGTTTACTTTATTCCTTGCTAATTCCTCTTTTTTTTACTCTAATTTGCATTTTAAAACATGACCTCATGATGTTTTATATAAGGGCTATATTAAGCTGTAATTAAAGTGTATCGTAACATGTGCTATTTTTATAAATCACATTTGAAATAACATTGATTGAGTAATGCCATTTTTTCAAACTGTTACACACTCCACCTAATTTTTTTCCTCAGGCAATTTAAAAGGTATAAAAAATTCTTATAACCAAACAATAAATTAATATATATCAATATTTAGAATGAATTATTACATATCAATAGTAAAATATGAATCGAAAATATAGGTTCGAGTTATCAAATTAATGTGTGTCTATTGTATTTATTTTGAACCAATCTGTAAGTTTATATTAGCAAAGCAAATTACCTTCTGACTCTTGCAAATAGAAAACCAATCAAGGCCTATTCTCATCACATCTTTCTGCCTTCAACTAGAATATGCATACACTAGAAAGAAGCTAATAGAAGGCCATGATTTCTAATGATGATGGAAAACCAATCACAGGAGAAGTTGCACTAAGACCCCCTAAAAGCCCCCCTTCCCCCCCCCCTTTTTATATCTTGCAAGCTAGAAAATCAGGCTTTTAGCCAATCATAATAAGAATTTTGTTGTGAAGATATCTTGACAGTTTTGACAGATTTCCATCTGGTAGAAATCTGGACAATCATTTCCTGATCAGTGAAATGTCTTTACAAGATGGAGATCTTATAACCCCTTGAGCTAAATTATGTATTATACAATGTTTGACCTTGAGGCTAAAACTAGGTATATTAGGTCGAAAGAGAAATGAAGCCTTTTGATGAAAGATGTATAAAATGATCTAAGAATGGAGTCTTAGTAAGAAAACAGAATACTAGAGACAATATTACCATAACGATAAGGAAACAAATATATGTTCTAGGATGGATGAAGAAAATACATGTATTGTAAAAAGAAGGGTGCATTCTGGGTAAAAGCTAACAAAGTACAAAGAATATGGTACTTTCGAACCACTCATATTCAACACTATTTCTCTCTAAAGTTTAAAAGAAATATTCAATTTTTTGCATTTTCATACAAATTAGCATGCTAACAACAAGTCCAAAACATTATATTTCTTTCTGATTCCACTCTTTTCATTCTATTTGCATTTTAAAACATGACTACCAGAACATTTCTTGAGGTTTTATATCATGACAAGAACCAGATGAACAAAACATCCAACAGGCCAAACATTTAACAATAAATCCCATATAATTTCCCTAATTCATCTTGCTCTTGAATAACAATTCAATTGTTACTAAAAAAGAGGAAATTTCCATTGGAATTTTCAATTACCAGAAGCAAAAAATTATCCTGAAAATTATTTCTGATTAGTTTGAAACCTCAACTTCCATCATTTTATAGTTCCTCTCTGATTTCACTATTTAACACTATATTCTGAGTGAACAACCCCTAACTTTGATAATATATTAATGGGTGTGCCAATTTCTTGATTTCTCCAAGGAAATTTTCTTGGCTATTGTACAAAATTACAACAACATTGTTATCTCTGTCATGGGTAGCATAAAACCAACATAACTGAACACAGTTAAACCTGTTCATTCAAACACCTCTTTGAACACATATCAATGTTAACACGTTTTGGTCCCATTTTATTATCTGTCTCAGACTTTCATGTTAAAAAACCCAAACACTTTCAGCCAAAAAACACTCTGAATTTATACAAGATGGACCAAAAACATCCATATTTTTTATTTTGATATAATTTTACATTTGTAAAATTGATTCCTGCATATATCCTGCCAAAATTTTATTAAAATCCATGCATTTTCAAAAAAGACATATCCAAATAAAAAACCATCCTGTAGATATGCAAGAAAACTGGACACTTCAATAATAGAGAAATGAGAGGAATTAGCAAGGATTGAAGTAAACATGCCTGAAGTTAACACTAAAAATGCAAGAAAATTAGACACTTCAAATTTTACAAAATAGTAGTATAAAATAAACACATGAGCAGATGGACATTGTTTTACTCATTTTAGCATGTTCATTGTAAAATGCACTTGTTATCAAGTATACTTCATCCCTATCATAAAACATGTCACAGAAAACAATTTGAAGACTCTGCAAGACTTCAACCTGACTTTTATCATCAGTTAATTGCTAAAAGCATTTGGTCCAATTAAATATCACATATAGGAAGGATCCCTAAAACCTAAGTACTTAACATTATTTCAAAAATACATCTACATGTACCTTGATGTTAAAAGATTATTTTGAGCTTTTGTTTACAAACTTGATGTACCAAAAAGAACTTTGATAAATTCACAAAATTACAATGACACATCTAATGTATTTTTTTCTTGTTTAAGTTTTCTGGTCATAACTTTCCTAAGTTGCTGTACTACAAACTGAATATGTTATGTATTTTGTTATGAAATGACTGTGACAGAAAACAGCATTCTCATAAAAGCCTTGAAAAAATACCAAAATGGTTCCGTTTTAAAATGCAAAATATATTAAAAAAATAGTGAAACTAGCTTTACATAAAGTAAAGTAGGAAGTAAACACTACTCCAAATTGTATAGAAATGCAAGAAAATCAGATACTTTATTCAAATTTTAGAGAGAATCTGAGTGGAATAAGCATGAGCAGACGACATTCTTGTTGAAATGTTCAATCTGAAATCAGGGAACAGTTGTTCACCCAGATATAGGTTTAGGGTTGGATTTGTTTATCTTAGGTACTTTTTGACCAGGTGTTACACTTTTCCTGACTTAATTGATGGAATAAAACCTGGCTAGAAATCCTCACAAAGAAAAAGTTAATGTTTATGTTCTTGCTCCTACCAATCTGTTACCCCTTTTCATCATCATTTTATTTGAATTTTTCAGAGGGCTTTATATAGTAATACCTTCTTGCCTCCAAGACAGGGCCTCGAAAAGAAAATTAGGGCCTTAGAATTCCATATAGCTCTTCAGAATGATGAACAGTGGGGTTACATAAGTTATGAAGTAAGCATTAGCACTCAATACTGACTGGAGGTGGGGGGGGGTGGCTTACAATGGTCTGTAGCTAGACATTGCCTAATGTAATGTCTATACTGAGACACCATGGGAGTTTGAACATAAACCACATACTTAAGAATGATCTGGCTGATTTAGAAAACCATCAAAAATTATAACATCTGAATCCCTTCAATGTAGGAATCCAATATAACATATATGTAGCACAGGAGTCTAACCAGCTCCCATGATGCCTCATGTAAAACAGGAGCTCAACTGATCCCACAATGCAATGACACTGGAGATGAAACTTATAATTTGAACAAATATTTACAATGATGAAAATTTCCCATAGGGATCAAGCAAATATTGGTTTGTGAATGTCATCCTAAACCTTCCAGCTCCAATATAATTAAATCCTACTCAGCAAACACAAAGGCTGATGGGATATATATTACCTCCTTTGGAATTCAATCAAGATGCTCCAGTGAACTGTTTATGCATCTGTCAAATTCCTTGATTCTTTCCCAAAGCCATTTTTAATATCATTTTACTCAACTCAGATTCTTTCTTAATATTTCAGGGATCTAGGTCTAGGTTTTTTCTATATGCTGCTTAATCCTAATTTGATCTCTTATGTTAAAATATAGAGTATTTCACCCTTTGATTGGGTGAAAATGGATATTCAAAGGTGACATGTAATTTCACCATTCGATTTATCCTAGATGAAGCACCCATTGGTTCTAATTTCAGTTTTAAATACGAAAAATCAAAAATTATATACCATGAGTTAACAAAATGAGAATTCCCTGACAAACTAAACCCTCAATGCATTTCTAGATTTTCTAGAATACCCAGGAGTCAAGATGCACTCGTAAAATACAAATACTGTTTGCGAATACTGTAATAAAATTAACACGAAGATTCAACACCATATTGAATTCTTCATCAGGTGTTTCTAGCAACAGAATCCAAATCTGGATATTGAACTACAGTGAAACATATCTGTCATCTGAACACCTCTCTAATGTGAACACCTCTCTAATGTGAACGCCTCTCTAATGTGAACACCTCTCTAATGTGAACACCTCTCAATGTGAACACCTCTCAATGTGAACGCCTCTCTAATGTGAACACCTCTCAATGTGAACACCTCTCAATGTGAACACCTCTCAATGTAAACACCTCTCAATGTGAACATCTCTCAATATGAACACCTCTCAATGTGAACACCTCTCAATGTGAACATCTCTCAATATGAATACCTCTCAATGTGAATACCTCAATGTGAACACCTCTCAATGTGAACATCTCTCAATATGAACACCTCTCAATGTGAACACCTCTCAATGTGAACATCTCTCAATATGAACACCTCTCAATGTGAATACCTCAATGTGAACATATCTCTAATCTGAACAACTCTAAATGTGAATATATTTCTTGTTATCTCCCATTTACTCACATTTTATAAAACCCTGAAGTGTGAACACCTGCTAATCTGAACACCTTTGGCCCGTCAAGGGGTGTCCGGATTAGACAGGTTTACTTTATTTTATCGGAAAGGGCAAAAAGAGACTAGACTATGAAAGATCAGAAAGTAGTTCAAGATCTTGAAAGGAATGTCTGCTTCCATTTTATACTTGACAAGTTGAAATCAAATAAGCTAGGCAGCTTTTCCAAATCTGCTAACCTATTTTTTACCTTTAACCAGATGGTTAGGTAAAAATGTGAAATAAAAAACAAATGGCAGACCTGATAACCCATGGATAAATGTTATTATAGTCATTTTTAAGATTTCAGACAGAATCAGAAATAAGCATATAATATAATAATATAGTAAATATACGTGAACCATGTAGTCTTTTAATACAAAATATATCAATATTATTGTTTTCTTTGTATATGGACTTCTTTCTGACCTGAGAACATCGGAGCAAACATGTTTTTTAAAGGGATCAGTCAGATTTCCAGGGTTTTCATGAAAAATGAGAAGTGAATATTATAGAGATCCATGAAATAAAATGACTCCAGTGGCTAAATAAACCCCCATGGGATAATAAATCAAGCATGTGCTATATATGGCAAAAACATACTGGCAGAAAAATTCTGTTCTGGAATTTTGGCCAGATTACAATATAACAATATGTATGTTTATTATATACCCAATATGTAACACTAATCCTGATTGGTCAATACCTAGTCACGTGTTCCGAAATAGATTTACTATTTCCCTCGGAAAGTTATATTCCCTCAAATGTGACGTCAGCGGGAATATACATTTGAACTATTGCCCGCTGACGTCACAATTGCAAGTTCTATTACCCTTGGAAACGTCTGCGCATCATCACTGCGCAGACGAAAAACAGAAAAATGGAGGATGAGCACAAACACAAATCAACTCCGTTCACCATGACAGACGTGCGTGAACGATACAATATAAGCAACGTGTATAAAGTTCCCTAATCTCAATACGTCTGTGTAATTTCAAGTGTTATGATAATCTATTCCGCGTGTTAAACGCGATTGAATTTGTCAAGTGAGAGTCTCAGAGGCAAAAATTCCTGTTGAGCATCTGATGACGTCACAGCTTATAATGCTAACAATGGACCCGGAGAGGGGGCTTTCTAAGCCTTTTTGGCCTTCGCAGAGGAAACGGGACAAGAGTCAGTATAGGGTATATAATAAAACAAATAGTGACTGCCTAATTTTGAGCAATAGTGTAAATGATTTCCCCTTGGGAATATCCTCTACAATGTACTATTCCCCCAGCCTGCGGCTTCGGGAATAGTGCATTGTAGAGGATATTCCCTCGGGGAAATAATTTACACTATTGCCCTCAATGGCAGTCACTATTTGTATATATATATCTTTTATCGACTCTTTAGATGTCATATCATGACATATTAGTCAATAAGGTGGAGCAGTTCTTCCCATTGTCGAGTTGAAGATCTGGTATCTTTATCCTGGCTAGAACCATAGACAATTCTAGCCAGCGCCAGCCTTTTATCGAGTTAGCAGCACTCTAGTAATCGCCGGTATAGGTCAGCAGTCATAGGTCAAAGACAAATCACAAGAAGTGCTGTGACCTGGGTTTGAACCCAAGACCTCTACTTTTCAGCTTGAAGCCAGACTTCCTGCTTTTCAGACCAATGCCTTAACCACTAGGCCAACCCGGCGACCACGGCTAAATAAACCCCCATGGGATACATACATAATAGTATGTATGTTATCAAAATATTCACCCTTAAACATTCATCATATTTTCAGCAAAAACATACAAGAAAACTGTAGAGCTAATTAATCTTCATCCATACACATTTGTCTTATGCTCCCCATGAGCTTGCCCGGAGATAAAATCTCACGGCCATATTATTTTTTCAAAACATGAAATAACCAAAGAATGTAACAAATAGCAAGGAATAAAGTATACAAGCATGTAGTTAACACTTTTAGTTGTTTAGAAATACAAGAAAACAAAACACTCCATTCAAATTTTAGAGAGAAATAGAGTGAAATAAGCATGAGCAGACGGATTTTTCAAAAATGGAGAGAATGTGATATATTAGCAGGAAACATTACAGGTTGATTGTAAATGGGGTTTCTTCCACCTAACTGTTTCTAAGCATTGCCTAAATACATGTGATTTATTAATGATATGTTAGTTCATAAAGGGAAAGAATAAGAGGGAGAGGGTTGGTTAAGACAGACCAAGGGACAGGATCTGAATAGACCAGATTCAGATTAAATTCACTTATTGAACTATTCCAGTGAAACATGATAATTAATACGAAAAGAACATAAATATATAAAAAATTGAAAGCAAAAAAGTAATTCCAGACTTTCAAAGGGATTGAGGTATAAAAACCATAAATAAACTCCAAAGTGGTATCTGGAGGTTTATATATTTGTATGAATTGCTAGTGAACATGAGAGATTCTACTTCACATGTTTTATACTACTTCATTCATATAACAATGGGATTTCTATATTTAACTGCTTTCCAAAATGCTATATTCTACTGCATGACATCGCCTTTAGACCTGCATCCCATTGACTCTGACAGTTGACTTCAAAGTATTGAATCCAATAAGAATTTTAATGAATAAGAAGGGATATATACAGAGACATAATAGAGTGTTAGAGAAAGATGTTTGCACTGATCTTGTTGATCGTGTTGATGTTTTTCTCAAGAAATCCAAAGATGCAGAAATGCCCTAATTCATGGGAATTGTTGAAACCATATAACATTTTTCAAAACTTACTATCAATTCATACCTTTAAATTTCTTTAATGACGTATAAATAGATTAAACTACAAAGAATTCTCAATGAATTCTATATTCATTGAAATAGATAATTAAAGAACTTCTTTCAAATATGCCAACAACAACTATTAATTCTTCTAGTACATTTTGAACCAAGTTGTGGTCTGTAACCAAAGGGGGGGGGGGTGTTAGCTAGAATCACCAAACCCCCCCCCCCAAAAAAAAATGCAAGTGATTTTGGTCCAAAATTGTCAATTGTGAACCAGACCCTGGAATATGTTAAACAACATCTGAATATGGGTTTCTTATATTTGTTTAGATTACAGTGGAATGATATACCTGTTTCTTAACAAAGAGGGGCACACCCATTACACAATATAATCATATCAATGAAGATAACAAGTGAATATTATAAATATTGCATCAAACATACAGAAAACATTAAATAATCTATTAGATACTCAATATTGAGCTGAACCGACATAATGTGAATAATTAAAGAACTCAAGGGAACCAACCCTTAATATGTGTTATTCAAAGATGATGCTTTGAAATGAGAATATAAAGAAGAAGAAGCAAGGAATATTTTAGTAAGCATGGGATATTTAACATTTATCAGTTTTGGTGAGAATAAGAATGCAAGAAAGAATTTATGCCATATAATATATAGAGTAAACAGAGGGATTATAAGCTCATTATGACAAGTAAGAATGTTCTATTATTACAATAATGAGGATCATTCTACTCTAATTAAGAACAATTAATTTCCCCCACTCAGTTCCTACAATGCACAAACCCATGTTCCTTATCGATTCTTTAAGTTCAGATGCCAGTTCCATGCCCTTCGATAAATAATTAACGGAATAGAACTCTTGGGATGGATTAGTATACAAAAAAGTGATTCATTTTCCATTTTGCAATCAATGCTTGCAACTTTTTCCTACTTCAGGAAACCCTGAGGGGTGAAGAAAGAATAAAATACTGTACTCTGAGTATAAACCAAGCTCAATGTTACGAATGTGAAGTCAAAATCATTTTACAAAAGGAATTCTATATATTTTACCCCTCGGAGTTTCTCAGAAAGATTTTAAATCAGTTACAAGCCTCATATTTTAGCATAAAGTAAAAGTGACAATATATTCTGCATATTCTTTGCTCTATTGTCCATTTCAGAACCACACCCTTCATTGAATCTCATCTCAATACATTATTCATAGAGCACTAAGCATCAGTTTTATAAATTATGAAGTTATAAATGTAATCTTGATTCCTGACTTTCACCTCATTTGACCAAAATAACAGGGTCAGTTCAATAATGTTTTGTGACATATTATCAGATATAGGCCATTATAATGTCAAATTAAGCACAAAAATTATTGGAAAAGACATAGTTATTTAGAATATAATCAATAAAAAATATTGATTTTTCTCAGTGCTAATTTCTTGGTCAATGCAAGTATGCAGAATATAGATGCATCAAATGACTACATTAATTTTACAGTGTAGATAAAAAGACAAAAGTACAACTTGTATATGCTATATCCAGTAACTATTTTGGCCAAATCTATATTTAAAGAACAAAAATGTGAAAGATTTTAGCATAACTTTGTAACGATATCAATACTGAAATATGATTGATAATTTGGTTGAAAACTGGCAAAACATAACCACCCATCAACAAATAGTAAGTATTCTACATACGTGTAAAATGGATTCCAAACAGACATAATTCATGTTGCTGCCTGATGTAAAACAACGATAACCCCAGATGTGTTAAGTGTTACAGGAAACAATGGTTCCCATTGGAATAATTATGCGATTGCTTATCCGCATCAGATCTGCACCATGAATGACAATTGGGGTAATTATGCCATAAATACATTCAGTGAGGACCTTTAAAAAGCAACTTATAATATGCTCCAAGAATACCAAAAATTATGGATGTCCCCAAAATCAATTATTATTTTATTAACTCTTATTAATATTATCTATTAGCAGTTTAGCATGCATATATTTTTCTGTTTACATAATTAGACACTACTTATATACCATCAATAATCATGACTCAACAATCTGTTAATTTGAAAGAACTCCACACCTTTGGGTATATTTATTTGTGACATTGGGAGGACATGAAATTTATTTTTATTTATCATGTAACATTGCAGGATGCGAGAATATGTTTATGCATACATTGTTCGTAAAATTATCAAAATAGTTCATTTTTACTTTATTATTCATGGACAATTCTTTTCAATATTTAGTTTCTTTACAGCAATGAATATATTGTTCTGCTAACTTGGCATCTTTGATCGCTATAAATATGAAGTCTTTGGGTTGAAAAATATTGTCAGTAGTTGACACAAATCTGAATTATATCTAAATAAACGCTAATCCTTATTTTCACCTGCAAAATTTAAAGAGAGAATCAGAGATAGCGAGCAGGCTAAACAAAAAATTGTTTCAATTTTAGAATATTTTTGGCTCATGTCATTCCTTGTCATGTCTATTTTCTAAAAATCACAAAACTGCATACTTTATTCAAGGAAAACTAAAGATTTTTACAATGATGTATTATTTTTCTATAAGAATGGTTACCATTCTTATTATTTGGGAGAATCTAAACATTTTTCACCCATTTTTGGACTTTGAATCATAAATAACTTCACCAATTTATAACATATTGTGAATCTTTTGGGAGATGTTGTATTTGATATTGTAAGGAATAGATTGGTAGGTCAATATACCAATACGCGATAACGTTTAGTTTTCGTTCAGTTTAGTTAACTATCGTTTGAAGAGCTCTCGTGTACGGTACAACTTCGTCTACATCCGGGTTCTTTCCCATTGGATTACACAGGGGTGCTATTTTCAATGCCGCACTGCGACTTTATTAAACATTTATGTAGAGTTGCATTTGCACAAATGATAGGTATGTATGTAATTAAGATATATAACAAGACTTTTTGAACTGTAATCCCCAAATCCGAAGAAATCTGTAGCTGAAAATGCCGTCCAATTCCAGTGACGTCACTGGTTTTCCAAATTGCTCAGACTTCATCGAAGATCGAAAAAATATCAATAATGTTACTTCGAATCTCCGATTATCTTTCTGATTATTCAATAGATTGGATCATATAACTATACTTGAGGGGTGATGGAAGATCAGAAGCTGAGAAACGTTCAGAGTATTCGACTCGTTCGGCGGGCCAATGAAAAGTTGTCCCTTCCAAAGCGATGCATCATGGGAGATATTTATGTAAATTACCACCTGAACTCTTATCGCGAATAGGAGTATTATACAAGTTGCTTGTAATTTTGTCACCCCATATAGATCTGATTCTGCCTTTAACTACATAGTTATGTGGGTGATTTGAAAATCAACCCCTCATTTATGAGGCTAAGTGATCGAACAAATTAGCAGAACGATAAAATTCTTGTACACCCCAAGCTGCCAAAGTCAAATATTTCTGTCCCCATTGTCGTACTCCCGGTGTAGTGGAAGGGGCATCAAGTAATCAAGTTTTTTAATTCAAAGTCAAGTCACCTTCAGGAAATGAGTCAACTGTACAGAAAAGCTAGCAAATTGGATCAAAATTATTCATCAAATAAATAAATTATTCCTGATGTCTGCCCTAGGCCTAACCTACAATAATGACATGATATTCTGGATTATCAAATTTTCACGTTTTCTTATATTCATAACCAAAGCTAGGATTATATAGCGTGCACTGGAAATAGCTTGAACTGAAGAATAATTTCTTGTTTTGAAACAAGAAATCGGATGCCATTTTTGAAATATTTAAATTTTGACCGGTGAACTTTTACCTGGTAATTTGATATGGACTCACCTGTCTGATGAACTGCAAGCATTAACAGCGCGACACATACGATAGATAAATTCATCCTGTCTTTCTTTCGGCCTAATCCAGCCCCAAATACACGAATTATTCCTCAAAACCTTCCACTTTCGATTTTCTTCCGTCTATCAGGAATAGTGCGCAATAATAGTTGATCAGAAAATTTACTCAGCAGGTCTAATCTACATCCGCTAATGATATGACAAATTATATTTTATAAATTCATAGTTTGGTAAATGATTTATACAAGTGATTCAACTGTATACTGTTTAACTTTCACTTTATTTTGTAATAAACAGGAGTGACTAAATAATTACCGCATTCAAAGGAGCTACATCATGTATTTAGAACTACTTTTTCATTAACTTTGGCTTTTCGTTCTGTACATTGAGAATATTGATCTTCACATTCTACTTGCCCCGGGGAAACATGATCTTTACATGCCTTTCCAATAACACCCTGCCATCTTTTAGTAAATCCAAGTAGCTATGATATATTGGCAGGGTGATGTAGAAAATGTTGTACTTTTTCAAAATTAGCAATAAGTTAATTCTATTATTCTATTGATGCATTTTTAATGTTTATCACATTTTTGGCTGTTAAGGGAATTAATTTACAGCTGTAGTGGCATGCAGGAATCCAAAACTGTAGTGGCTTAAATGGTGTTTTGTAGGGGCCTAAATCAACAGCTGTGGGGACAGGAATCTACAGCCTATAGAGGCCTAAATCTACAGCTAGAGGAGCCTAAATCTACAGTTGTAAGAACCTAAATCTACAGATGTGTGGGGGCAGGAATCTACAGCCTATAGAGGCCTAAATCTACAGCTAGAGGAGCCTAAATCTACAGTTGTAAGAACCTAAATCTACAGCTGTGTGGGGGCAAGAATCTACAGCTGTAGAGGCATAAATCTACAGTGTTGTAGAGGCCTAAATCTACAGTATTGTAAGGGCCCAAATCTACAGCTGTAGAAGCCTAAATCTACAGTTGTAAGGACATAAGTTTACAGCTGTAGAGGCATAGATATACAATTGTAAGGGCCTAAATTTACATTTTCAGGGGTATAAATTTATATTTGCAGGGGCCTAAACCCACAGCTGTATATAATATACATGTATATTCTAGTATACTGTACTCATAGTTTTTTTCATGGTGTCTAAAACATTTGTCAAGTGTTATTGTGTGATAAGTGGGATACTAGCGGCAATGTCTCTTTTACACTTAGATCAAATTAAACCGAAAAGGAATGTGTAATAGAGGTTGGGGTGGTCCATTGTGCCATGTGTCACTGACCAAGATCTAGTAATTGTAAATGTTATTGGGTAGGTGTAATTATTGTACATCAGGTCACTTACAGTACTTTATAAAGCTTGAGGATTCAGGAGTCCGAATCTGAACTCTTACGTAAATTCAATTGTTAATTTGCGGCTTTGTCATATATTTACGATAAAGCCAATTCTAAATTTTTCCATATATTTTTAAAACGTCATAAATTTACAATTTTTCCGTATATTTCTAGGAAATAGTAGATGGGTTAGTTACATTTGGACTTCATTGTATGATGCAAATGTCCCATTTGGCATGGAAGTACCTTAGGGCAATAGAAATAAATTTATCCAAAGACACAAGCTAGATGGCGCTTTATATTGGAAATATACACATTTTCCAAAATGGCCGCCAAAAATACATCAGAGACAATATCTTTGCTTCTGTGCATGCTACAATAAAAGATTGGTGTCAAAGAATACAGTGATGCAGTCGTAGAATCTATTTTATTAGATCTTGAGTCTTGAAAATTAAGAACTTCAACTTTATATTCAAAATATACGCGTTTTTCAAAATGACTGCCAGAAATATAACAAAGAAGATATCTTACTTTACGAATACTCACAAATTAAGATATCTCACCTTACAAAATGTCCTCTTTGGCATGGAAATACCTTTGGGCAATAGAAACAAATATATCCAAAGACACAAGCTAGATGGCGCTTAATATTGGAAATATACACATTTTTCAAAATGGCCGCCAAAAATACATCAGAGACAATAGTTTTGCTGCTTCGGTACATGCTACAATTATAAGAGTGATGTCAAAAATACATAATGTAGTTGTAGAATCTATTTAATTTGGTTTCGAGTCTTGTTAATTCAGCACTTGCATTTTATATTCAAAATATATGTATTTTTAAAAATGGCTGCCAGAAATATAACGAAGAAGATATCTTCGCTTCTACGCATGCTACAATAATAAGAGTGGTGTCAAAGTATACATTAATATTGGGTTGTAGAATCCATTTAAATAGGTCTTTCATTTTAAGAATTTTCGCTTTATTGGAAATTATGTGTTTCTAAAAATAGCCACCAGAAATATAACAATGATGATATCTTCACATCGGTGCATGCCACACTGATACGAGTGGTGTCAAGATTTATATTTATATGGTAGGAGAATCAATTTCATTAGGTCTTGTGAGATTATAGTTTTCACTTTATATTGGAAATATATGCAGCTGAAAATATAACAAAGATTGTATCTTTGCTAACAAAGATTGTACCTTTGCTATCAAAGATTGTATCTTTGCTAACGAAAATTGTATCTTTGCTAAATATTTCTTTGCTTCTGGGCATACTATTTCATAAAATTCTTCAAAATGTACATTTTTTGGAATGTAAAATCTATTTAATTACTCAGATGCAAGTAGGTAGTTACCATTTTCCCCACCAGGTGGTTAATTCGGGTGAAGTAACATTGCAGGGTATTACAAAGTTCCCTTAAACTTTAATATTCTTAATTTTTAGTGGTTCACATTTCATATTACTCTTTTTCTGATAGTTGTACAAATTAAAATATTTCAACATGGGGACTATGGGGAATCTCCCTGACCTACATGTCACATTTTCGAAGAAAATCCAATTTAAAGCTGACGGTCTCAAAACCACATTTCTTGATGTATTTCTTCATGACGATTCCAAATTCAACATCAGTGAGACTGAATTTTGAATTTTTGATGACAAAAATAAAGATTGTTACTACTCGTATCTAGCTAATTGAATTGTGACCCTTAAAAAGAATCGTTTTTGCCTTGTTTATTTATTTTTCAATGTTCTCTTTACTCAAATTCACCAGAAAGAGTCTCTTTAATAACTTGCAATAAACATGCGTCTGCAATGGTAGTGCAACTTTAGTTGTTGCAATGCAACATACATAAGAGAGAAATGTGATAGATAGAAAACATGCAGGACAGACATACATATGTACCTAGTTAGAAAGGGCCAGAAACCTTCTGGCGAGAGAAAATTTGAAGATCGGAATAGATTTCAAGGGCTGCATATTATTTGCAAAACCCTCTTCATCTCCTCTGACCAAATCATGGACGATGTCTCTGTTTACCGAGTCTTCCACTTATCCAAACAACAAACTATTAAGCTTGTTGTTGATTGGCAACCATTTTGAAAAAAATGTATGTATACACATACAGCACTGAATATTGTGAATATTGAGAAAAATGTTCTTATTTTCTCATTTGAACATTTAAAAATGTGTTTTATTTCAAGTGAAGTCCCCATGATTGTAAAATATGAATTCAACTTTCTGGAAAATTATGGATTAGGATCCCACCGGCACTTTTTTTAAATGTTAAGCTTATTTTGTAAAAAGATGATCTTGTTTTTCTCAATTAAAACATATCAAAAGTTTCTTCACTTTATATCAACAATTACTTAGAAGGGACGGCATTTGAAATGCGCTGAAGTTTAAAACCACATCTCCCATGCTATCCATTGTTTTCAGCATAGTTTCCGTCATCGCAAATTGCTATTCAAAACTACACTTTCAAACTATTCTGCTTTTGAAGAAGTTTAAGAGCCCTTGTTAGATATAATTTTTTTTAATTGAGATTTGCCATTGAGAAAAAGGCATACATTTTCAATAAAAAGTGAAAATGTTTGTTAACTAATAGACATACAGTACAATATCAGAATTTCTGCTGATTTAAACATTTTGGTGACCATTTAGTCAATGCTAAAAATCATATTTAGACAATAAAAATTTGATTAACATAATGTAACCATACCTTGACGACATATCTAGTAAGTAATAGCTAATCAGCTCCTTCTCTGGGACATTTTGAATTTTCCGAGGCATCAATCATAAAATTAACACTATCTTCAATTTAATTGAGTACATATGGCCATACTTTGAAGAAATCTGAAAATAATTGCAAAAGCATACATAAGACAGACGATGGACTGACAGACTGACGGACGTAGGGCTTCACTATATCCCCACTGAACTTTCTTCGTTGGAAAAATAAAGACTATAAATCTTATCAAATGGATTCTACCACCCATTAATGTATACTTGGACATCAATCTTACTAATTGTAGCATGCATACAAGTGAAGATATCATCTTTCTTACATCTCTGGCAGCCATTTTGAAAAAGGCATAATTTTTAGATATAAAGAGGAAGTTCCTAATTTTCAAGACTCAAACCCATACTAAATTGATTCATCACCCACAAAATGTATATTTAGGCACCAATCGTATCATTATAGCATGCATAGAATAAAATATATTGTCTCCGTTGTATTTTTGGCGGCCATTTTGAAAAATGTGAATATTTCCCATATAAAGCGCCACCTGGCGTGTGTCTTTGGATGTATTTGTTTCTAAGTTCCTAAGGTACTCTCATGTCAAAGGAAACGTTTGCATCATAGATTGAAGTCCAGACCCCCTAAAATGCAGTTAACCCATCTACTAAAACCTATTTACCTGTAGTAAAGAATGGGTATTGATATGGCGAACTTTTTGAACACACGTTTCTCTTAAACCAGTCATCAAAATTTTCTGAAAATCTTACAAATTGTCAATTTAATGGCCATCTTTTGAATGGTAACAATATAATTTGAAATAGATATACATACTTTCATCTATATTGTTTTAAAAAACACTTCAAACACTTGTTTTGTTCTTGGTATCATGTTTCCAGAGTGAAATGAAACATCTTTCCGAACCTCATTGGAACAAAATGACATAAACACAACATGTTTAGGTCTCTCAATATTGTTATTGTACAAAGGAAATTTTGGTTGATTTTAAAAAAGTATCTTGTTAATGAAATAAAAGGTTTTTCTTGATTTTTATCTATTTCGGGAGGATTTTGTTTTAATTTTTCGAATACTTTTTTAAAATCAACCAAAAATTGCTTTGTATAACTTTAATATTGAGAGGTCTAAAAACATGTTGTATATGCTATTTTGTTCCAACAAGGTTCGGAAACTTAAAGACATTTTATTTCATTCTCAAGAATTGGTAGAAAGGAGCAAAAACAACTGCACAAAAAAACAAAAATGTTAACAAAAACAGTTATATAAAATATTTCTAAATAATTTTCACATTAAATTGTTGTCAATCAGTCAACATTACATAAAATACCATGTTTTTTTACAGAATGTTTTCAATGATTGGTTTAAGAGAAAAACATCGTTGAATTCAGTTCTCCATATCGATACCTATCCTTTACGATTTGATGTAATCAAAATAATATAGCAGAATGCAAGTATTATATTATATTACAAATGTTGATGATTTAGAAACCCAATTTCAATTGTTCCATGCTCATACATAACATTTTATATATCTCCGAATATTCATGAAATAAGAAGTAATTTTGTCAAGGGTGCTACAATTTTTTGAAAATCCAAGGACATCGTGGCAAGATCATTGTCCAAATCGCTCTAGTTTTGCGACATTAAAAACAGAAGACGACTTCCCTGGTTAGGACAAGTTTAGGGAATACTATAAAACGGGTAATTTTGACACCGGGAAATTTTAGCGATTTTTCAATTTTAGGGGGTTTTAGAGCGGGAAATTTTAGCGAAATGAAGATTAATCTTTAAAAAATCAAATTAGCGAAATGCATGAGAAATTTTATCATTTATGGCAGAAGAATGAATAACGGACATGACAGAGGAATTATCAAAATGTAATACTTCTAACGCACATGGTATTGGTCCAAACTACTGTAATCTCATCTGACTAATCACAAAATCACGGTAGCATTTAAAATCATTGATTTTTCGGTCGAGCACTGAACGAAAAGCTCCTTAAATACTAGTATTCATGTAGTTTCACGGGAATTTGCAAATTTTAGCGCCCGGTTTATTTTAACCCGGTTTATTTTAGCGAATTGAATTTTTAGCGAAACTATAGTGATCGCTAACAATTACCCCTCGCTAACAATACCCGTTTTACAGTAATTCAGAATTGGTTTTAAACTTTTTCCGTATAGAAGTCCTATCGTAAATTATTTTCGGCAAAGATTTACGGAAAAGTTCAGAATGGGACTCCAGAGAATAATGAAATTTAAACTTGTAAAATCCACAAAATTTAATAGTCGCGATATTGTGCTTGATCAAAATTGGTAAAATTAAAACTCGTGAAATATACCAGGAGTACAGTGGCAGTAAAGGGCCTAAATCTACAGCTGTTGAAGCCTAAATCAAGTCATAAGGGCCTAAATTTAGTTTTAGGGGCTGGCCTACATCTACAACATTCAACATGAATTCCCTAGATGGCTAATCACAATCATATAAAGTACAAAGCATTATCTCATTTATTAAAGATTTTTATTTTTTCTTTCGTGTATATGGTTTTAATTCCCCATGAGTTGTACCTTTGTGGAGTTTTTCTGATGTTATGGAAAATTTCTGAGATTTCTCCAAAAATCCATGTGGCTTTTTGTGAAATCTCTCTTGAGGATTTCTTTGTTTAGTATTAGCAAATTCAATATCACGATAGGTGTCCAGTTTTTTAGTTAATTTATTTGAAATTGAGCTAGATTGATATGTATTATGTGTATTTGATCCTCTGTTATATGCATCAGTTGAGGTTTTCCCATGAAATCCCATGGACTTAGGGTTAGAGGGTACTTGTGGTCTATGTTTGGGGAAAAGTGAATCTGACCCATACTGGGTTGGATTTGAAGCATGTTGAGTTATATTTGGTCCAAATTGAGTAGTATGTGTCCAATTTCCATATGTCCCATATTGGTTTCCATGCGTCCCATATTGGTTTCCATGTGTTTCATATTGGTTTCCATGTGTCTCATATTGGTTTCCATGTGTCTCATATTGGTATCCATGTGTCTCATATTGGTTTCCATGTGTCTCATATTGGGTTCCATGTGTCTCATATTGGGTTCCATGTGTCTCATATTGGTTTCCACGTGTCCCATATTGATTTCCATGCGCCTCATACTGAGACTGCACGAAGTCAGCTGAGGTTGAGTCCCGAGTTCTATTCAAATTCTGCTGAGAATTATGGGAGTAACTTAAATGTGAGGATGTAGTCTCACTTTGGACTTCTAATTTTGGTCGCTTCCTTATGTAAGGTTTTAGTACTGTTGTGTCCACCGATTCAGTTCCAGTTTCTGCAAGAACACAATAACAAGTCACAGAGTGAACAGAATCGCACCTTTGAATAGAATACAGTTTTTGGGACGGAACATCCAAAATGGCCACCCTAACATTTACCCAGACTGCCTAAAAACTAATCAGTTCTTGGCTTTCATAGGTAGAAAAATCCCTGAAAATTTCAAATGAATCCGTCAAACGGTTTGGCTGGAAACCTGTAGACAAGCCTTGACAGACAGGATTTTAGGACGTAAAATCCAAAACCGCCGCCTTAACGTTTACCCAGAATGCCGAAAAACTAATCAGTTCTAAACTTTCATAGGGGTAGAAACATCCCTGAGAATTTCAAATGAATCCCTTCAACAGTTTGGCTGGAAACCTGTAGACAAGATTATTCAGATTATTTTAGAGAGTTATTAGTGAAATAAGCATGAGCAGACGGACAACTCAACTAAAAATCATCCAATGTATTATAAGACATGTAAGAAATACCTGCTTGTTCAGCTGATCCAATTGCAGCACTGGGCGACCTTTTAGAAGACTTGGCATATTTTTGGAGAAAATGTTGTCTGAAATAAGAATATCATTGAATCAGAATTTTATTGTAAACTGGCTTAAAATGAGTATCTTTACTTAGATAAGTTTATCTACTTATTATGAAGTTCCTCTACATGAAATTGTGAGCAATGTTCTGTTTGTACATTTAAAAATTATGGAATCTCCTCTAACATATCTAAAATTTAGGTGAATGAAAGTTTTCATTTGTACAAACATTTTAGACAGCCGGATGGATGGATTGACTTTCGGCGCTTCAATAGGTACACTATGTGAGATTAATACTATTAATTGGGAAAATTAACATTGTAATGAGCGTTTCACAGTGACATCTATTGCTCAAATTAGTATGCCACAATTTGCAGTGAATGCAAAAACATTTACTGTTGATCGAAATTCTAATGCATAAATGTGAAGAAAAAAGGCCCCTTAGAACAGAAAGTTGATTTATAGGAGGCATTTCTTACTTTGTGTCAGAACGTTTTCCATGAGTCCAGACTCCACCAAAAGATGGCAGCCATTGCTGATCTGATGTTGTTGCATGATCAAAGTTTGCCCCGACACGGGTAGAGGGGAGTTTCTTCTTTTGCTCTTTATGTACTGAAAAACAACAATTGGCAAAATAGAATTGAACAGTATAGTACCCCGGACAGGTTGTATGATGCAGTCGTTTTTTTACCGAATTGAACAGTATAGTACTATAATTGTGAGTGCCTTAATTTCAAACCATAGCACATTAAAGTGGATATTATGTGTATTTAAGAAGAAATAAGTACAAAAAAAACTTTGGAAATATGTTAAATGCATAATCAAATACTACTAAGCTTCTTTTATGTGAATATTGAAGTGGGAGAAAAATAACACAATAAAAACAGCTTTAGCCTAGTTGTTCATATCTACCATTAGCAGGGTTATTACACCTTTAACAAAAATATTTTGAAACTTTTTGAAAGTTTTTCAGCTTCAGAATTATGTTTTTCCTCATGTTGCTTATTGTGCATTGCATTAAAATTAGCCTCCATTTTTCATTTTCTCTTTTTGTGTTGCCTTAACCAGAACAACGGCAATGCCAAAGCGTAGCGAATCCCATCGAACAGCCATGGATGGGATTTTTACAAACAAAGTATATAGCAAAAATGGGAGCCATTTTTCAAAATGGCCGCCTTCTACCAAAAGTGTCATTAGACCATGTGCCATGCTAATAGTATTCATATACCAAATATGAACAAAATCGCTCCACTACTTTTCAAGTTATAGTAAAAAACGTTAAAAAGGTGGCCATTTTTTAAAATGGCGGCCATTTTTCAAAATGGCCACCTTCTACCAAAACTGCCATAAGACAGTGTGCCTTGCTTATAGTATTTACATACCAAATATAAACAAAATCGCTCCACTACTTTTCGAGTTATAGTGAAATACGTTAAAATGGCGGCCATTTTGAAAAATGACCGCCTTAAAAAGTGTCATTAGACAGTGTGCCATGCTTACAGTATTCACATACCAAATATGAACAAAATCGCTTCACTACTTTTCGAGTTATAGTAAAATATGTTAAAATGGCGGCCATTTTTCAAATTTTTTTTCAAAATGGCCGCCTTCTTTCAAAAGTGTCATAGGAGAGTGTGTCATGCTTATAGTATTCACATACCAAATATGAACAAAATCGCTCCACTACTTTTCCAGTTATAGTAAAATACGTTAAAATGGCGGCCATTTTGAAAAATGGCCGCCTTCTACCAAAAGTGTCATTAGACAGTGTGCCATGCTTATAGTATTCACATACCAAATATGAACAAAATCGCCTCACTACTTTTCGAGTTATAGTAAAATACGTTAAAATGGCGACCATTTTTCAAATTTTTTTTCAAAATGGCCGCCTTCTACCAAAAGTGTCATAGGACAGTGTGTCATGCTTATAGTATTCACATACCAAAAATGAACAAAATCGCTCCACTACTTTTTGAGTTATAGTAAAATACGTTAAAATGGTGGCTATTTTTCAAAATGGCTGCCATTATTCAAAATGGCCGCCTTCTACCAAAAGTGTCTTTAGACAGTGTGCAATGTTTATAGTATTAACATACCGAATATGAACAAAATCGCTCCACTACTTTTCGAGTTAGAGCAAAAATCGTAAAATAACGAGTAAAGGCCGCCATTTTTCAAGATGGCTGCCATGCCCTTCTTTAATATCTACATTTCTAGCTCTATTAATGTCCTATATAATTTTTTTACATCTAAAACATATTGCTATTACAGTTTTACATATTGCACCTAAATTACTGTAAATTCGGCACTAAAATGGCCGCCATTTTGAAATGAGCAACCATTTTGAAAATCGGCTTTCGAGCAGAACTTCTACCCCCATAGGGTATATGTGTACAAAATATGAACAAAATCAGGCCAACGGTATTTGAGTTATTGCCCGGACGGACGGACGGACGTACGTACGGACGGACGTACGTACGGACGGACGGACGGACGTACGTACGTATGGACGGACGGACGGACGGAGGCGTTCCCTATATCCCTCCGAACTTCGTTCGATGGGATAATCATTATAAATTTCAGTTGCTATAATTAAAAGACCCTCACAATGTTGTTGAAAATCATCCAGAGTTGGGCCTATGGTGTTGCCACGGCTACCAGACTCTGCGGATCTATCATTGCCTAGCAACCAGGGGGGAGTGGCACCAGTGAATATATTCCCTTCAGAATCTGCTTTTAACTGAAACAGAATTGAAGAGTTTTTCACATTGGGTGGAGGAACCAAGTGTTATAATGAACCTAAACATGATTGACAGTACAGTAGATGAGAATTTGGGTTTTCTCTTTGGATAAAATCTGTAAATACAGGTTGGGCCCAAAAAGTAACCTAAACAAATGTAAATATCCGATGACTCTGCCTCCAGAAACACGACTTTATAGATTGTTCTTAAAGCAATGCAATTACTGTAGGACATGTCATATCTTTATCAGAAAGCCATAGAGACCAGCTAAAAGCATACAACTTTTTGATATATTTATTGCAATTACCTACTACAATATACAACAATATACAAAAATTACAGTACAGTAAAGGATGTTAGAAATATTTATTTATCGGTGTGCGTGTTGAATACAAATACATGTTGATACAATGCTGCTTAAAATCTCAATTGTTAGCTCTTAACTGTGTTTAGTACAGGTGTATTTATCTATATAATATCTTGGCAATTGCCTGTGATACAGTTTCCCAACCTCCTACACCTTGCCCGTCAGATGCGGAACATCTCTCTGGGGGAACTCCGTGTTGTCTTATGCCACATTTAAGGTGAAAGTGAACAATAGAACTGTAACGACCCCTGGGCACGTCCGTCGGGAGCTGTAGTGTACTGAGCCAGATACTAGACTCCAAAGAGAGTTTGCTAAATTCAATTCCCCATGCGGGAATCAAACCCAGGACCTTCCCCTCTCGAGTCAGACACTCTACCCCTGAGCCATAAAGGCTAGCCACTACAGCTGAGACTGTCTCTTCAAAATCCAGAATCTCACAAATGCAATAACCTTGAAATGTGAACATCTCCCAATCTGAATGGCCTTTATTGATCCAATTAAAACCAGACGTATAACTACTGTACTCTATACTATACAAATATCAACATTTCATTTTTAGAGGACTGGCTCAATAACAAAAGGTAAAGAAAAGAGTTTATCCTACACTTAGTGTACTAAATGTATAATAACATTAAAAAATAAATTTGATATTTATTGGCAAAATGAATATCGAGGATATCGTAACGATATACTCCGGGCGGAGGATATCGTGACGATATACTCCGGAAAACCCAATATGCGAAGGATATTGTGACGATATACTCCGCTTGTTGATTTCCCGCCAAATTGACTCTATTTGGCATGGAATTCATTTTGCAATGATATTATACATTTAGTACACTCCTTGTAAGTGTAGGATAATAAGAACATCCTATGATTTTTTTCAGAATATCATTTTAATCTACTCGGTGATATTGATATATGCACTCGTTCGCTTCGCTCTCTCGTGCAGATATCAATATCACCTCGTAGATAAAAATGATATTCCTCAAAATCATAGGATATCCTATAAATCTTAATCGAGTAATAATTGTTGCTAATGTTAAGTAGACAATCCACAAGCAAAAGTTGGAATTGTACCAAAATAACAATATTTTACTCAATTTAAAAATAGAACTTGATAAAAACATTGCATTGTAATTCTAAAATTTTAAAATGACATGAAAATAAATTTTAAACATAAAATAAAATACTGGGATGAATCACTTTTCAAAAGAAGGGGATTCCCCATTAAATACTGGAGAACAGCATTACCAATATATGTCATGGGAAGTTTGAATAGCTGCCACTTCTAAGAAGTTTCAAAGAGTAAAACAGTTGTACAAAGTGAACATTTTACAGCATATTAAATAGGCAACTTTGATCAAAAAGGAGACCTGTTAATGGATTCTCTGGTTGAAATGGGACTAGATGCAAATAAAGAACATTTCACACAGAAAGTAGACTCTCTAAATTCATAAACAAAAGAGAACAGGCTTCAACATATTTTTAATCACAGGCTGTACTGAAATAGCCCTCCAAGGACATTATGACAATGAAGGCAACATATTTTCAAATGTGATAAAGTAAAATAATATCTTGATGCATGTATAAATAATAAAATGGGATATGTTGAACCAGAGATCAAGCCTAACTGTTCACCATCCCCAGTTAAGTACTTGAACTTGCCTAATTGATACCACTGACGCCAAATAATGCCAAGGATGGAATAATGTTTCAATAACTGCATTTCCAGATATCAGATATTTTGGAGTTATAAGGTTGGAGTATAATACATGCATTTTACATTATATCACCATGGAATCTCGAAGTAGTGAATCTCGAAGTAGTGAATCTAGAAGTAGTGAATCTAGAAGAAGAGAATCTAGAAGTATTGATAGTAGTAGTGATAGCTCCAGCTCAGACTGCCCTGAATGGCTAATTAAGAACACTCTCACTGCAAATGAAGAACAACAACTATCTCATCATGTAACTGAAATACACAACTTGGCTAAACTGAAACACAGCCAAGAAGACTTAGACAGCCATGTAGAATATATCAGGACTGAAGTTATACAACCAATCCTTGATAAATTCAACAAAATGCACCCGGCATTAGCAGTGGATGACATGTTACTGAACGGAAGCATGTCAAATAGAAGTAAAATAGAATTTCCTAATGAGATTGATTTTGTTCTCCCAATGGCACTCTCCAGATATGTATTGATATCTCCCACAGATAGTGATGTAGAGGATTACCAGCCTGGTCAGTTAGATGTAAAGATACCTGATGATCCTCACACTGATTTACTAAATCTCACAAAGGAACATCCAAAGTTAATGGAATATGGCAATTCACTTGATCCAGAATATTTAACTGAGTCCATTATATATAAAGTTGTTGCAGAGTGTTTATCTCAACTACATACTGAGGGTGTACTGATCTATAAAGGAAGAGAAAATCTGGAGAATAAGTCTGCAGAATCATATGAGCTGGGAGAGAAGGAAGTCATTCTAGATGAAGGTCCACATGGTCCCTGCGTGAACCTCAGAATGTGGGGACCATTGTGTGTAACAGACATAGACCTTACATTCTGTCTGAAAATACTCAATATACCCCAGCTACCTTATACAGAGGACACTTTCTATATGGTGTTGCCAATGAGACTGAGATGGGGGAAATCATTCTATGAGAAACCACACTTACGAGCATCCAGGATAGATGATCATCACAGGATTATACTAAAAGGACTGAAATATATTCTATCACAGTGTGAGAAGGCACTTGTTGATAAAATAAAGTTTTACTCCCATGCTCTATTCACCATAATAAGAAACCACCAGGAGCAATGTGATAACAGTGAACATGACCCATCCCTTGCTAAATGTTACTGTGACATCTCATACAATATAAGCAAGCTGGGACTAAGATCATTAGAGAAGACAACAAATGTTGATTTAAGTAAAAAATGCCTTGAAGATCTCTGTGATATAGACTGCCCTGATATGTATATCTGTAAATCAGGTGATCATGGTATAATCATTGCGACAAGAATATTCCTACTTGCTGTGTACATCCTACCAGAACTACTGAAATCAACACGTATAAGTTCTCCCGAGTTCTACAGTGAATATCTGAAGCTGGTGTTTAAAGAGTGTAAGCTAGAATACTGGAAACAATATGTACTTCATTATCCATTCAGTACGCTTACATCTGGTGAGAGGGAAGCGATCGCATCTATTCAGGATATGGAGGAATTATATGAATATGATTTTGGTTATTATGATGATTCATTTGCGGTTGATACAGAGAGAATTCTGTCAAGACTGAAACCTAAGATAACCTCATTGCAATCAAATGTTCAATCACATAGCAGTGAACCCAGAGTATCTGAAGCCAATACTGAGCTACATTGCAACAATAGGGAACCAATATCTCTATTATCTCAGACAATTCCATCAGAATCAAGCACTTCAACATACAGCATGGAACCCAGTGTATTTGAGAACAACAGTCAGCTATATTCTGAAAGGGAGGGACCACCAACACCACATTCATCTCAGACAATCCCATCAGAATCAAAAGGTTCACCCCATAGCATGGAGCCCAATGTATGTGAGGACAATAGTCAGCTATATTCTGAAAAGGAGGGACCACCAACACCACATTCATCTCAGACAATACCATCAGAATCAAGCACTTCAACATACAGCATGGAACCCAGTGTATTTGAGAACAACGGTCAGCTATATTCTGAAAGGGAGGGACCACCAACACCACATTCATCTCAGACAATCCCATCAGAATCAAAAGGTTCACCCCATAGCATGGAGCCCAATGTATGTGAGGACAATAGTCAGCTATATTCTGAAAAGGAGGGACCACCAACACCACATTCATCTCAGACTATACCATCAGAATCAAGCACTTCAACATACAGCATGGAACCCAATGTATTAGAGAACAACAGTCAGCTATATTCTGAAAAGGAGGGACCACCAACACCACATTCATCTCAGACAATCCCACCAGAATCAAAAGGTTCACCCCATAGCATGGAGCCCAATGTATGTGAGGACAATAGTCAGCTATATTCTGAAAAGGAGGGACCACCAAAACCACATTCATCTCAGACAATCCCATCAGAATCAAAAGGTTCACCCCATAGCATGGAGCCCAATGTATGTGAAGACAATAGTCAGCTATATCCTGAAAACGAGGGACCACCAACACCACATTCATCTCAGACAATCCCATCAGAATCAAAAGGTTCACCCCATAGCATGGAGCCCAATGAATGTGAGGACAATAGTCAGCTATATTCTGAAAAGGAGGGACCACCAACACCACATTCATCTTAGACAATCCCATCAGAATCAAAAGGTTCACCCCATAGCTTGGAGCCCAATGTATGTGAGGACAATAGTCAGCTATATTCTGAAAAGGAGGGACCAACACCCCATTCATCTCAGACAATCCCATCAGAATCAAAAGGTTCACCCCATATCATGGAACCCAGTGTATGTGAGAACAATACTGACTAAATTAATAAGGAGACAGAACTTGTGAAGGCTGTGGGAGGAGAAGCCATAAGACCAGTGCCTGCTGCTTTTGTAGCTGTGTATTATGCTATAAGTGTACATATTTTCAAAATCTAAATATATGCTGTGTCCATCATGCTTAAAGTGTGCGCCCGACCTGGCTACGTATATAACAGAGTTTATACTGGCGGATTAGACTAGTTCATTTTTTATATGTGTGTGAAAGCTTTATCTTATTTGCGTTTTTTTCGTTTAGTACGGTTTTGTTATAATTGCCGAGGTCATATAACCGGGATAAAACAATGATTATCGTTGACTGCGCACACACAAAACATTTACGTCGAGTAAAACAGTGTTATTAAAAACAACAAGCTTTAGAATACAAAGCCTAGTAGTGTGATAATAAGCTGTACACTACCACTGCTGCATGTACATATCAGGGCTCATAAAGAGTGGATAGGGAGGTTGTGTTTGTCACTTTTAAATTTTACATTTCAAAATTGCCATTTTACATGTCATAATTTCTTGGTTTCATTCGTTCAGCCGATCAAAACATTGTAAAACAATAAATCGTCTGTTACGTATAATCAATTTTGTACAGTTTTGATTAGTTGTCAGAATGAAGTTACGTTCATCTGAATCCATGTTTCAAAACAAAAATCATATTTTCTTCACTTCAAAATACTTCATTGAGATGAATGCTCGGAATTGTCGTTTGCAATAACTTATTGTCGTATTCGTTCTTTTATCTACTCGCTAGAAGCATTTAGTCGTACATTTGAGGCCAGGTCACCTTCTCGCGTACCTCTTGGGGAGCCCCACATTTGTGTCTGTACTCATGGAAGTAAATTCCCCGGTGTAGCCGAGAGCCACAAACCTTCAACAGGTTCGAAATGGCCAATTTCTCTCATATTTGTATACTCATATTTTATTAATTACCGCCTACAAAGTATTGCTAATAACTATATGTAATTTCAATAAGGAAACTTATCTGGCTACATGTAAATTCAATATCAACACTAGATGTTTGCTCAACACGTCCTGGCTTACCTTGTGATGACAAACCCTGGGTTTTCGCTATTTATAGTTTATCAATACCTGGACGCATGCGCATTTTATAGTTTATCAGGCACTTTAAACAAAATGTATAATCCAGAAAAAACCATATTTTCAAAAACCCCACTCACAATATCAAATGAATCTGAGGATGTATTTACAATGAAAAGCAGAAAATGAAAAAGGCGGCAAAATGAAGATGTCATTGCCATACTATGGAAGTCAGAAATATTTTGTATCAATATATCTGGTGTCCAAAACATGTTACCTAACCAACAGAAAACAAGTATCTACAGGTAGTTTGTTCATTGTCTTTCTCTGTGGTATTTCATAAAAAGTGGACGTGAATCAGTTTTGTCAAAATAGCATTATCACTGGGGAGTATCGTGATGCAACAACACCGTGTTGTTGCATCAAGATGGCCAGACTTCCGGTGATAGATTTTCGTACGATATTTTGTTTCCCCAATTAAACCCATTTCTAGGACGAGTTGCTCAATAACCATACACGTGCAGTTAGCGCACGATCTATATTTAAAGAAACTGTCATTAGTGTACATGTACCATCACCAAGAAGCAATAAGTTCACGGTTTTAGTTCCTCACTATTGATGCAACAACACCAAACCGAAGATGCAACAACACTCCTCTAGATTTGAGCAATGATGCAGCAACACCAATTAATAGTATAATTTCAGAAGACCATAAATCTCGAGAGAAACAGATTTTTAAATGCTACTATTGCAACACCGTTACCCATTACCCATATTTGCGTTTTTCTCAAGGCATTCAAAATACACGTCCTGCGGGCGAAGATCCTTTATATGTATTTTCAAAAATTTATACTTTTGAATATTATAATGTACTGGACGTTGTTCTATAACATAGTTCAATCGCCTTTAACATGGCAAGCTTTAGTAACCCAATCTATTTTCATAAACCACTGTTCCATAGCTTGATGACCCTGACTCCAGTTAGTATCATTCAAAATGGTGGACAATTATCTTTCGTTCTCGGTAAACATGATGAGTTATTGGAAATTATCTGTCGTCCATCTGTGGAACAGTGATAAACTAGTAGATGTACGTTACCACTGTTTATCAAATTATAACTTAAACAGTTTAACTGTGACATTCGTGAGCTTATGTTGATGGGATGATTGCTTCATCGACATTATATGATTCTTTATTTCCTCCAATTGGGAGAGCCAACGTGTAAAAACGTCTAATTGACTTTATTAGAGAGGCCGTTTAGTTACACGTTTAATGGAAATCTTGCACGACGCACATGTAGAATTATTGCTCTCTTTGGATTCCTTCTCTCCGACTGAGTAAAAAGATAAACAAAAGTGATAAGATTTAGGGCCCAAAAAGGTAAATTGATAGGGGTACAGTTATTCCAGATATCCCGGGCCCTCGGGAAATATCATATTGTCTCTCGGAATAAAACCAATATTGAATCCCTCTCAGTAAATAAACCTTTATATAATAGCATTGTATAACTGCAATATCATTAAACCAACACTCATCCTATACAACACTCTTGAGAACGATGTACAACTTGTATACCGATACTGTAATCCTTGAAAGTTCGGAGGTCGAGGTCAACAGTTCTCTCAGGGTTTACTGTTGAGGTATACACTTTGGCCAGTTGACCGAATAGAGAGGTTAACAATTGTTTGTAAAAATAGGGGTCAACAGTACCTAGTAGTGGTCAACAGTTTACAATTGTTGACCTCCCAAGGGGTCAACCGGCAAAATTGTATACCGAGACTGTAAACCGAAAAACTACTGTTGACAGAGACCGAAGGTTTCAAGGTTTACAGTCGAGGTATATGATTTTGTCGGTTGATCGAATGGAGAGGTCTACAATTGTTTTGTTAGTCCAAGTAAACTAATAATACACATATAGACGACAATCATCGATCGGCATGGCTTCATTTCACAACCTTTTCTCCGAACCACGTTAGCAATATTTTTTTAGAAAATATGGAGACAGTGCAAGTAGCTTAACTCTGTATTTGGCACATCACGGCGTACTCGTTAGTGAATTAATGTTAATTTAAAGTTTCTATTTGTATTTTTGCTATACTTGTCGCCTAGTAAAGTCATTTTCATCAACGTTTACAAAATGTCCGTCTTCCATGTTTTTTGTGACGTCATGAAACTTTTTTTCAGAAGTAGCGGTCAACAGTACCTAGTAGCGGTCAACAGTACATAATTTTGACCGCTAATCACCCAATCAGAATCGAGTATTTCAGTCGAGGTACTAACAATACATTTTGTTGCCCGCTCATCAACCAATCAGAATTGAGTATTTCAACAACACAAAATGACTGATATCTGTTGTCTTTCCAAAATTATATTAGTTATTTGTAAGCAATTTCCATACGGTAAATCAAGGGCATTTAATTTAGAAAATGTATAATCTTTATTTTTCAGATACAATATCAAAGAGATTGTCTCCCGGGGATTCTGTACTTTATTTAGTTTGCCTTGTATATCCTTTTAACTTTGATATAGACAAAGAAACCAAACAAAATACGTTTCGTTCATGGACCACCGACTCACGCGTTTTATTCATGTCCCTACCTACACCTGTAAACAGAACATAAAACAGTTTCTCTTGTTGTTCAATGATACATTATATTGGCGTTTTTGCATCAGCACATTGGTGTTGTTGCATCATCGATAAGAAACAGAGTGGTGTTGTTGCATCAATAGTGAGGAATTAAAACCACGAATTTATCGCTTCTTGATGATGCTACATGTATACCAATGACAGTTTTTTAAAATATAGATCATGGGCTAACTGCATGTGTATGATTATTGAGCAACTCGTCCTAGAAATGGGTGTAAATTGGGAAAACAAAACATCGTACGAAAATCTATCACCGGAAGTCTGGCCATCTTGATGCAACAACACGGTGTTGTTGCATCACGATACCCCCCAGTGATTATGGCCTTCCTATTTTTCTAGTGTCGTTTTCACTGGATTATCTTGTTATGAATCAGGGAAGTCAAAAGATTACAAATAGAAATCATAATAAAAAGTTGAAGATCATTTAGAAGCATTTGAAATAGAATCAATGGCAAAGTTTGAAATAATGTCAGCGGACAAATATATTTCAGGACGGGATGGGAATTATCCATTCGGGATGGGACATTCGGGACGGGTTGGGATGGGACATAACCAATAAAATAGTTAATAAGTTTAAAACAGTTCAACAACTTTAATTTTCCATCTACTTCCGGTTATGCTTATGTAGCGCAGATCTTTTGAACGTCATAAGAGGGCAGTGCATGTTGAGCAAAAACTTGTAATCTGAGATTAATTTTAAATTTCTACATTTCTCGCCACTGAAGTTCTTTGTTATTGTTTTAATTAAAGCAATTTCAAAGAGAAAGACTGTTAGCGATTAAACTGCATGTTCTATCCTGAATTTTTGTTTATGACAATCACTTAAAGTAATGTCCACTAGATGGCATTTATGCATGAATGTAATTCGGCAGATAAGTTGAAATGAAAGAAAATTCTAGTTTAGATCATATTTATCATGCATTTGGGAAGTTTTAGGGTCATATACAGGAGAAATAGTATAACATGGACCGAATCTTCGGTACACGAGGGTTTTCTAACATATTCATGTAGTCTTATGTTAGTTAAACCTTCTATAATTTACATACCTGTGGTCCTATGTTAGTTAAACCTTCAGCGTGCACGGAGGCTGTTCTAACTCCACCCAATTTCTCTGTAGCCTGATCTGCCATCCCATGTGATCTCTGGTTATCCGCCTTTGTCTCGCCTTGATTAGTGCTGTCAACTATAGTCGCTTGTTTTGACTGGTAATATTCAGGAATTATATACAGCATACAGTTGATTTAAATGTGAAATAATCAGTCTTAGTGTTATGTATATCTTTATTCAGAATATAAGTTTAAACAGTTTCAATAAAGAGAATTTCACTAAAAGTCATGGTAACTTATAATTTCTGTATATGTAACCTGATTGGTACACCAATCATAATTGCAGATACAGGGTGACAGAAAGAATGGCACCCACTAATCTTTCTCAATAATGAAGGAGTCTTTATGATTTTTGTGTATAATAATAGAGTGTTCAATGGAAGAAAGACTGTTTAAGTTATGTAACATCAACAACTTTGGGATTTAAAGATATCACGTTTTTCATTCAGGTATGCTCTCGATGAAATCGTCAAAAATGTTTAAAAATACAATTTTCTGAAATTTGGATTTCTGTCTTAGCCATTATTTGAGTCATTTCTGGATTGCTTACACATATATTATCATAAATATGTCATACCTGCCCATTTGAAATATCTCTTAATTTCCAAGTTGTTGATGCTATGCAAGCATATCAATCTTTCTTATATTGAATGCTCTATTTATACATAAAAAATCATAACGATTCCATCATTATTGAGAATTTTATTCCAAAATAAGTGGGTGGCGTTTTTTGTGTCAATCTGTGTATTCAAATCATTAGTTATTAATCAAAATAAAATAATTTGAATTCATTTAAAATGATAAACTCTCAAAACAAAATGATTGTGTTATTACTTGTATTAAAATGTGAATGTCTACGTGCCTTTTAGGTGCGGATGGTTTTGAAACTTATTTAAGATCATTTTAGCAACATGTTTCAATATTTTCTGTACAGAATTAACAATCCTGAGTATGATATGCCAAAAATGTTAGTATCTCAAAAGCATGTAAATTTATTATTATATTCAAACAAATAAAATATGTTTATTCAATATTTGTCTATACTACTTTAATGAGCCATGTTTTACCAAAATGGCTACCATTGATGGATACGCATTACAACTCTGGTTTACACACCTCACGTTTGTAAAACTGACGTCTCGCTTCCATTTGCTGGATTCTTTTTACTTCCTGAAAGCATAACAAAAATTAACCTTTAATTAAAACTTAATAATAATAATTTAATTTAGTAATTTAATTTAATTTAAATTACCCTTAATTTTATTTTTTACACTTGTATGTGTTAGATTTATCTTCTCTTACGCTATTTAATATGATAATCGTTTGAGACCTAGCCTTAACCAATGAGAGTAGGTTAATCACATTCAACTACCCAATCAGAATTGCACTCACGGAATTGTAATCTTTTATAAGTAGCTTTTGTAAGTAGCAATTGCTTCATATTTAAACTCACATGCAAGGCCATGTCAGTTACTTTTAGTCATTCAGACATTATCAGAATCAAAACTGTGAACTGTCTATCCTATACAGTATGTGGATGATTTTTATATTTCTTACTAAAAGCGTACCTTATTAATAGCATCTTCTTTCTTTTTAGTATACTCTCTTTTCTTACCCTCTGTATTCTCCAAGAATCTGAAAATATGGTGGATATAAAGATTTCATTTTTACATGCACTAAATAGGATACATCAAAAATCTAGAACTTGTTTACAAATGAAGTGCCCTGCACTTTGTCTCAAATTCCTGCCCTGTTCAAAGCTTCACCCTAATGCCCTACACTATATATTTCTCTCCTGCCCTGCACTATGCCTCACTTAACCTCATTATAAAATTAGATTCAGCATTCTTCAGAGATATCTATTCGTAATCCTGAATCAACCTGTTTAACCTCTTTAAAAACCAATTACCTCTTTAGTTTATCCTTTGGAAGTATGTAGATATTTTTGTTGGTTCCTTCAATTTTATGTTTTCGCCAGAAATCATTTGTAAATGTATCATGGTCAGTGCTGGAATGTAGAATTTTATGAGTTAGTTAAGTGTTCATGCCATATCACTCCTACATGTCACATGTACAATAATGGACTTTACCAATTAATTTTTATTGTACATTGGCTTATTGTGGTGAATTTTATCTCATGATTTTACAATTTCACCAATTTACAAAAAATGACAAAATTAAAAATTTGTTCATTTTGTGCCACGTTCAAACAAAGAGTTTGTGTTCCATTTAAACAATTGAAGGTAATCGAGGTTTGGGAACAAAAAATAGGGATTTTAAGCTTGCAAAGTTTTTCACAACCTAAACCTGAATGGAAAATATTTAAGTAATGCATTTGTATGGGCGATCGGTATGGGTTAGTGTTTCGATTTTATATGCAAGCTTAAACTCCCTATTGATGTGATTAACAATTGATGAGGATTCAAACCATGTAAGTTTGAAGTGTTAATGCACATATTTCATTACTCTTTACCTTGTTAAATGCTCTAATAGTCCAGCATTCTTTATCGCTACTTCATCTTGTCTCTGATGTTTCTCAATTTCTTTTGCACAAAAATAACACCAGAATTTAGCGCCACTTTCCCATGCGTAATCGTGAACAGCAGGGGAGTTTATATCTGCCATGGCTGCTTTGATCTGAAAATACAGAATTGAACAATTATAGTAAAACCTGTCGTATCAGAACACTTCTGGAACCAGCCAAAGGTGTTCATTAGGTGTTCACATTTCGAGGTTTTTATGAAGGCCCCCCACGAAGTGGGCGGAGCCATTCGTTCTATGGACCGACTGTCGACCATTCACGTGACCAAAAGTCTGCCATTATTACCTTATATCGCAAATCATCAAAGCAACGATCACGACGTCATATGTTGTGTTTGTGATGAAGATATGATGTAATATAACATAAACTATGACGTCAGTTACTTATTGCCCTATCAACTAAACAGACAAGAAAGCTAAACGGCACACATCACAGTGTTAATTATATTTTAATTTGTGATGTCATTAATATGTTACCTAACCAACAGAAAACAAGCAGTTACATGTAGTTTGTTCATTGTCTTTCTCTGTGGTATTTTCATAAAAAGTGGATCAGTTTTGTCAAAATAGCCTTATGGCCTTCTTATTTTTCTAGTGTCATTTTCACTTGATTTTCTTGTTTAACATGCGTGTCTATGGAAGACAAAATTGGGACTTAAACACTGTTCACATTAGCACTCTACTATACCTAACACTTAGAAATGCATAAGATATTCTGTTTGTCTAATTGTATTGTTTAGTATATTTTTTAAAGTACCTTATTAACATTTAACAATCATCCAATAAACCATTCATAAGGAACATACACATAAAAACAAATTACATAATCATTACATAAGCCAAATGGGTTGCTCATGAACACCAATTTGAAACTTCAGAATGCCTTCAGTGACTCAAAATCACAAAAAGTCGGGTAACTAATATGTTACCTTCGTCCAAAGATAAATTCCTGCATGTATAACGGGTCATGTTGTAACTTAGAATTTACAGCCAGTTACTATGTTACTAATGTCAAACATTAATGACATATCGTCCAGTTTTCGAATATCGCCATTGTTCTTGAAGCTATTTTGTTTTAATTTTAGATGAAATCCTGACGAAATCCTGCAATATCTCATCAAGGAGCTGAACCAGTCCCATTTTAATTAATGATTTATTTCATCTGGCTTTTTTTAGAATATTCAATAAATTTAGTTCACAGTATTCCAGATGAAATTACCTCTAGCCAAGAAACTGGCTAGAGACTTGAGTAACTAATATGGACCTTCCTAAGCTTTTATTGTGTCATATATCTTATTCTTATATTTTATTCTCATAGTTTATAGTTAGTTTTTAGTTAGATTAGTTTCTTAGTTTGTACATAGTCTAATGTGTCATGCTCGACACTTTTGTCAATAAAAGAAAAAATAATATATCTATTATCACCCAATTTATTTTTAAATAGACTTCCGGTTTGTTGATTTTGATACATGTCTCATTAATTAAGCAATATTTAAACTGTACCTTTTTCTTAAATTTAATCAGTATATTGGTAACAATCATTTTATGATGGTTTGAGTATAAGTGCTTGCGTCCTTTTGTGTGATTTAGCCGACAAATTTCACAAAATGAAAACTGCTTCACGGGGGCTGCCATCTTGAAATTGTTAGTCTCAAACCCATTTGTTGTATCATTAAATATAAAAATGACAATATCAAATATAAGCCAAAACCAATACTAGTATATATCGAGTACATTAATTTACAAAATCCTAGTTACCAATATAAATTAACTATACATAGTTAATTGATTTATTATTGATTTGGAGTTGAGACTACTCACCACATGTTTTGAAGATGGCCAACCTTCCTTCGGAAATTGAGGTGCAGTTTGCCCAAAAACTCGCTTCAAACGAAAAGAAGTACAGAGACAGAGCCGTCAAGAAGTTGAGGAAATGGATAGAAATACGATCCTCGCAGGAAGTCGGTAAGAATCAGTGAAGAGCATCGTCTTTGACTTTTCATAAAAAATCAAATAAAAAATCATGCTTTTTTTATTTTCACAAGTTTGATTTGATTTTAGGGGAACAGAAAGCTGTTATGAAATTCCTTGACAACTTTTATATTTAGTCAAGTGCACTCCTTGCGGTTACCATGGCTCTGATGAGTTAGACTTACTTGAGTCTCTAGCCAAGGAAAATCCTGTACCATAACTGGTTCTGCCATACTTATCCCGTTCCCGGACTATACAATCAAATTTTTTATTCTGTCAATCAGTTCATATGGTTAGAATAAGGAAAGAATGTGATGTAACCACGTGTCTACAGTGTGGCAAATAAGAGGTCGCCAAACGCCAAAAACAGGGAGTGAAAAAAATTTGGCGATAGAAGCTGCGATCTATCTCGACAATTTCGGCGATGGATGTTAGAACTTCACAGTTTTTATCCCCGACATTCTTGAAAAATGAAGTTTCATAGTTGATCCTATTCCCATTCACAAAGCTTTTTATTCTACCTAAAACATGATCAGAATAGAAGAACATAAAGCCACCTACCTTAGAGAAGAACAATTTGAAGTAAAATAGCCAGATAATCATCAGTATTTAGAAAAAAAACACTGAAAATCATCTAAATTTTGCCGTGAGCAGGCAGGAAGTTAGCCTACTCAGAGGTAACAATTTTGGTATTGTATCTGTATTGATCGCACTGCCATCTTTATAACTTATGAAAAACTGTTGAAGTCAAGATTCATTTATACAACCAGATACCTGTCTAGAACTCCTTGCACATTTGATTCCTTTATTTGTTTATCCTCATTAGACTAAAAAAAGTTCATGATGTTCATTTTAAAGAGGTTCAATTCAAAAAATGCTGCATTTTCAAAATATTGATCTCTCCAAACTCTGAAATAAAAGCTTCTTTGATGATACATACTCTAGCAGTATAGCCTAATAACACAATTTTCTTTATCTATATTGTTAGTACATACAACTCTAGTATAGACATTTGATCAGCATGCTCTGTCTAATTTACCCTCAAAAAATTTGAGTAAGATTTTTCCAACGAACCTACCTGCCTAGTGCCTACCCCAAATCTGAAATTTCATTGATCAGGAAACAGACATGTGTGGCCTTTCCACTTATTTTAAGCAGTTTAATTTACCATTCGCAATTCATGCACAGTTTAAGATGAGGGCAAAATTTATGCTGACTAGACAAAATTATGGCCAGACGAAAAATATTTTGGCGAGAGTGTTTCAAATGTCTCTGGACAAATTTGGCTATAGTGAAAAAATCCTTATTTGCCAGACTGGTCTACTTACCGGCTTGTTCTATGTCATCCATCGGACTAGGTTACATCATGGAACGCAGCCGAACAGGACGCTGAAGGCAACAGCATATCTATCTTGATCTTAGCCGAATTTTTGGAAATTTAGATCGTCCATTTTGCAAGCTCACGTGACTGACACGTGATACATGTCTGATCACGTGACTAGTTACTGTATCGATCATGTGACTTAATCACGTGTCAATGACGTGTCACCCAATCATGTCTTCAAGGAAATCGGAAGTAAATATTTGGAAAATGTTTTCCGAGCATTTGCTACTGATTATAGAAGGCCCAATCACGCAACGAACGAAACTGCTAAATTGTTTTCGTGCCTAACATGCGCAGTACGCAATGAAAGAAACTGCTAAATTGTATTTTTAGAGCTGTTTATTGATCTATTGATTCATAAAGACCTGTAATGATGCATTCAAATAAGACCGCCTCCTAAATGAAAACAGTACACATAAGGTGGTGAAAAAACAACGAACTAAAGTTGAAAGATCGCAACGTTCGCTACTTTGTTCAATTCCGGAAATCTCCAAGGGGCTGCAAATGGGAAATTATTTAGATTTAGATTTTATAACCTCAGAATACTGGCTTCATTGTCGTGTTTGGCTGCGTTCCATGATGTAACCTAGTCCGATGGATGACATAGAACAAGCTAGTAAGTAGACACGTGGTTACATCACATTCTTTCCTTATTCTAACCATATGAACTGATTGACAGAATAAAAAATTTGACTGTAGTCCTGCACTGAGCGCATTCATTTGCCTGTACGATTACAACTTGGGAGAATTATCTACGCCCCTTACACTTAAGATACCTACCTCAATGCATTATAGAACTGAAGATGTAACTTCTAATATATTGGAACCGCCGATTGTCTGGGTATATCGGCAGAACGGGAACATTTTCTCTTTTTCATCGAGAGAGATTCCATCACTTTTCAAAATGGCGGTTGGATTTAAAAGGGGAATCCCCCGTTTGGCTGTCCCGGATGTAGCCCGGAAGTACCAATATGGAGGAATTTGACGGTTGAAATAAGTTAAATGTTACACGCAAATATTGCGATCAAAAACGAAAATGTCTTCGTTCTGCCGATAAACCCAGACAATTGTGGATTCAACTACACGAAAAGAATGCTAAATTACCAAGGAATCTATTGAAGTAGGTATCTGAAGTGTAAGATGAGTAAAAAATTCTCCCATGTTGTAATCGCACAGGCAAAAGATTGAGATGTTCACAGGACCATAGTCCGGGAATGGGATAATGCCATACAAGCACCCTGTCTTACTCACGTCGAGAGCTACCATGTTAGATTTTGAAAGTATAGCTCTCCATCGTGAGGATCTCCCAGCTGAAGAATTGTGACATCTAAATTTGATCAGCGCCAGTCAGCAGCTTGCTGTTTGTCTCAAACTGTAGCCTACATATGGGCTCATATGTGTCTACTTTCCCCATGCATGTAGGATCGCGGATGTGCTTCTATGGCGATCAGGAGTTCTAATCGTTTTTTGTTCGATACCCATATCCAATATGGCGGTTAAACGGAAATACTATCGACGCATGCGCAACTTGGGAAACGTCAAGCCGCCATATTGAATATACCTGGCCAAAACTTTTGACACGACCAATAAAATGAAGTCCTGATCGATACATAGGGCAGTGAGACGTTCTATAGTTGAGCTGAATGAAAGATGGCGATGTAGGATACATTTTCAGGTATATTATGTGCAACATGAGTCAGCTGAATTCCCTGAAATTTTCTTTGAAGTCAGGATTCTTAAGCTGTTGATTCTAGCGATAGAGAGCTATACTTTCAAAATCTAAGTAGCTCTCGACGGGAGTAAACCCTGTCCCCTTTATGCAAGTCGGGGCAATCTGCGCAAGGTCATTCATAGATTAAAATTGCTTTTCTGTGATCGGTTCAGTTTTAGTACAACAAATTTCGGCGCAGGTTTATTCTGCCATTACGCTTGTGCTGGGTGTATATTTTATATTTTTATGCTAGATCTAAATAGAAATTTAAGGTGCATTATGTAAGAAATGCTGCGAAATAATGATCGTAAGTGACATCTATCTTAAATTATATGTTCTTATTACGCATGCATTATGATCAATTAATCAAATTTAATGCGCTAAAACCGAACTAAAAAATGGAAGCTCGCGTAGATTGCCTCTAGTGCTATATGCTGTCTATATGATACGATAACAGTAAGGGAGAAATTGGCAAGTTAATTGACAAAACTGACATACCTTAAGGTGCCGTGGTACTTAACAGGAAATGACAAAACAGGAAGTGACAAAACCATGCTGGTCAAAACCATGTAGGTCAAAACAGACTTGGTTATCTTGGTTCAATAAATGTTTGAAATCCAGCATGGTTTTGTCACTTCCTGTTTTGTTACTTCCTGTTAAGTACCATGGCACCTTAAGGTAACTTAAAACTTAATCAAAACATCCAAGATGGCCGAAACCAGGAAGCACATGGCATTTGAGTATAATCTGACCATCAAAATTAACTGTCTTTTGGTTGGATTTTCTCTCAATTTTTTAGTCCCACTTATCATTTATATAACCAGGCTCACTGTGGTAATGCAAATGGAAACAGTAAACATTTTGGAATGGGCTATTTGAGTCCTCTGAAAATGTGAAAGAAAAATTGACAAAAAGAGTAGCACGGCAAAGGTCCCTGAACATTTTTTTTCTAATTTCTCTGAAACATCCCTTTAATATAGCCCAAAATGGAAGGAGCTTTAGAATTTTGAAATCTCTCATACAAATTTAAAAAAATAGAAAAAAAACAATTTGAGAAGTGTACTTTTTTCCTTATTTTGATCCCAATTTTTTTATCGGCTAATTTTTCAAATTTCCGTTGCTCCTTCGTTTTTGATATATGTTTGAAGTATATTTTCTGAAATGTTCAGATATTTTGAATCAGCGGTTTTTCACGGGCTACTCCAAGAAAAAAATCTTCTCAAATTCTTAAAACGGCACTTTTTTCTCAAACTAAAGTTTTTTGTTGTTCTTTGATGTCTTTGTAATGATTACAGTGCACAAGCATATGTGAAATAATAAAAACGACTTCTCAGGAAGAGTTTGAAAATTTCAAGATTTTTTTCTGAAAATCGATTAAGTTAACAGTCACCTTAATTAATTCCTGTTTATCTGCACAAAAGGGAGCTTTTGTTTTTCATTGAGAAAGAACACACCTCTTTTCAAGATGGCAGTAGGTTTTCGAAGGGGGATCCCCGTAATTGCATGCGAGTCTTGTATTTATAAAAGCCCGTATGTGCCATTAGATAGATGAATTTTGGGTTGAAATTAGTTACACTAAAATTGCTTTTAAAGGTAGGTAAATGTAGATAAAAACCATTTCACTTTCAGAGAAAGCTGTTCTGACCTCAAGCCCAGTTGAGGTGTTAGTTATTGGCCACAGTTTTGTCAAAAGACTTGAGGCGTATGTTTACGATCACCCATGGGAATGGGACCCTCCTGGGTGTAACATGACTTATGTATCAGAGAGCGGGGGATCAATAGGAAGCATAACAGAAAAAGCTAAAGACATTCAGCATGAACGATTTCACATAGCTTACATACAATGTGGCGGAAATGAGGTTGTCGCCCAAACTGAACCTGAGAATGCAACCCTCAATGAAATCACACAGAATGTGACCAATCAAATGATGGCACTTGCTGATGAAGTACTTTGTAAACTTGTATATATCGGCAAAATTCCACAAAGATGGTTAACTCCAAAGAATTTTAAGCGACAATTTGTGAAAACAAAAGATCATGCTGGGAGATGTAACCAAGTTATCACTCAAATAAATGAAAAACTCAACGATCAAAAGTCTACAGTAATTCTGTTTTCAAACACCGACGGAATTGAAGATGATTTCCAAGATGTTTTATCTGATGGGACACATTTCAACAAAAAAGGCCATGAACTTTGGCAAGCTAGTATGCAGACTGAACTAAACCAGGCGATTAAGAAATATTTTAAGATGACATGTGAGTGATATTCAAAGTTAAGATAGATAGCATGACAAATTATGATGTCATATTTACTAACATATCCAATAATGACATCCTATAATAGATATGATTAACATCGTCAATTGATTACATCAGATATATAAAAGATAATACTAACATGACCAAAAGTGACATCATATACTGTACTAGATAATACTGACCAGGGCACGCCTTAAGCGTCGGACAGCTGGTCATTATCTGGTTACTTTTGATACTGACCAGTTGATTTTTTCACTAGGTATAGGAAAATAACATTGCAACTGGTCAGTAATGCCTTTTTGACCAGCAGCTCTGGAATCCTTAGGGCATACACTGATACTGACATGACCAAAAGTGACATCATATAATAGATAAGACTAACATGGCCAATAGTGACATCTTATAAAAGATAAGACTAACATGGCCAATAGTGATGTCATAGACTAACATATCAATAATGACATCATATAAAAACTGACATTGATATTTCGTTGCTGTTACATGATAACATTGACATGACAATGACAAAAGATATGACAATGACATCTTAATAGATTAAGAAATATGTAAGTTAACAGTGATGTTTAAATACAATAGTTAGGATTAGCATTGTAAATTAAGTACAATAAATATTATTTACAATTCTGTTAGAACATTAGGTAAGAGTAACAATCATAGATACTAGTGTTCCGTAATTCCGCGGCGTGGACGGAATTTGACAAAACTTCAATTTTTTGCAGAATCCCTGATTTTCATGAAAATCCCGCGGAATTACCAGAATTTCCAGAAATTACATATTTTACGATCTCCTACCTTTGCGGGGCATTTGAAGAGTGTCTGTTTATGTCCAACAATCAATCATTATTGAGTACAAGTACGATTTCACCGTGAAATTCAACATTCTATCACGTTTAAATTCGCTAAAGCGAGTTCGCTAATGACGCGCAGTTCTTACCTAGAAAGTAGCTGACTTCTGTTTCCGTTTTTCATCGTTTTAAAAGATTGCAGAATTTGGACTTTTTTTGAAAATTTGTGCAGAATTTCGATTTTCTCCTTGCAGAATTTTGATTTTTTTCATACAGAAAACTAGCATCTGTGAACAATGTTATCAAAGTACAATGAAAAATACAATGAATGAGACTAACAATGATAGGTACAACACTTTGTGTGAGTTAGGTAAGGATTCAAAATACAATTGATGAAATGAAAGTACAGAATGGCAATGGCATCAAACTACCATAGATGCTTTATATTATTACATGTGAATAATAACATCAATAGTAAAATAAATATGTTTGATAATATTCGAAAAGTAAAGAATTTCGAATTGATGAAATTGAGTAAAACAGATGAAAATATTGAGATGATTGCAAAACATTTGGTTTTTTACAGTTTTGTATGAATTTAAAAAAATTAATGGAGTGTATATGTTATATGCTTTCAGGTGGCTTTACAGAGGAACAGTTGGTCAAGATATGGAAAGGTCTTCATTATTGCATGTGGATGGCAGATAAGCCCCTCATACAGGTAGGTCGTGTAGCAAACCTTTTATATAATACCAACTGTTATTGTATGTGGAAAGGTCTTCGTTATTGCATGTGGATGGCAGACCTCATACAGGTAGGTCGTGTAGCAAACCTTTTATATAATACCAACTGTTATTGTATGTGGAAAGGTCTTCGTTATTGCATGTGGATGGCAGACCTCATACAGGTAGGTCGTGTAGCAAACCTTTTATATAATACCAACTGTTATTGTATATGGAAAGGTCTTCATTATTGCATGTGGATGGCAGATAAGCCCCTTATACAGGTTGGTCGTGTAGCAAACCTTTTATATAATACCAACTGTTATTGTATATGGAAAGGTCTTCATTATTGCATGTGGATGGCAGATAAGCCCCTCATACAGGTAGGTCGTGTAGCAAACCTTTTATATAATACCAACTGTTATTGTATATGGAAAGGTCTTCATTATTGCATGTGGATGGCAGATAAGCCCCTCATACAGGTAGGTCGTGTAGCAAACCTTTTATATAATACCAACTGTTATTGTATGTGGAAAGGTCTTCATTATTGCATGTGGATGGCAGATAAGCCCCTCATACAGGTTGGTCGTGTAGCAAACCTTTTATATAATACCAACTGTTATTGTATATGGAAAGGTCTTCATTATTGCATGTGGATGGCAGATAAGCCCCTCATACAGGTAGGTCGTGTAGCAAACCTTTTATATAATACCAACTGTTATTGTATATGGAAAGGTCTTCATTATTGCATGTGGATGGCAGATAAGCCCCTCATACAGGTAGGTCGTGTAGCATACCTTTTATATAATACCAACTGTTATTGTATGTGGAAAGGTCTTCATTATTGCATGTGGATGGCAGATAAGCCCCTCATACAGGTAGGTCGTGTAGCAAACCTTTTATATAATACCAACTGTTATTGTATGTGGAAAGGTCTTCATTATTGCATGTGGATGGCAGATAAGCCCCTCATACAGGTAGGTCGTGTAGCAAACCTTTTATATAATACCAAATGTTATTGTATGTGGAAAGGTCTTCATTATTGCATGTGGATGGCAGATAAGCCCCTCATACAGGTAGGTCGTGTAGCATACCTTTTATATAATTCCAACTGTTATTGTATGTGGAAAGGTCTTCATTATTGCATGTGGATGGCCTCTAAGCCTCTCATACAGGTAGGTCATGTAGCATATTTGGGATTCAATGACAAGTTGTAAAACTAGGATCAGTTTTAAAATCCTAGATAAATGAATATTTGCGCATAAAATCTTTGATACATTTAATTTTGATAAGACAGTGGATTTAGATCTTTAAAATTTGTTGTTTGACATATTCCTTGGGGTGTTATAATGCCTTGAAGTATGGAGATTGGGATGACGATTATGAGACTCGCCAAAAATTACAACATTCTCTCCAGTCTACAAAAGTATCAAGCACCATGGCCTTTACTTGGTCCATCAATCCAAGATTCCATCCTCCTTTCTGTTAACAATGATGCAATAAATGATTTAATTTCAATAACCTGTGTATCATATTACAAATGATCAACAAATTAAAAACATTGCAATTCCAAATTTCATAACACATGGCTTCACTGCATTTTGATTGGTAAGAAAGTGATATTGCATTGCTTAACCTATGTGTGAATTGTATTTCTAGGAGTACTTGGCAGACTCTCTTGCCAGTTTGATGCATGCATTCAAAACACATGATGGTACTATCCAATACATTGATGTCTTTATATAGAAAGTTATATTGCATTGCTAGCTATATTTGAATGTATTTTTAGGAGGACTTGGCAGACTCTCTTGCCAGTTTGATGCATGCATTCAAAACACATGATGGTACTATCCAATACATTGATGTCTTCATATAGAAAGTTATATTGCATTGCTAGCTATATTTGAATGTATTTTAGGAGGACTTGGCAGACTCTCTTGCCAGTTTGATGCATGCGTTCAAAACACATGATGGTGCTATCCAATATATAGACATCTTCATACAGACAATATGCCGTGAATGGTTTGGGATTGATCGACTACGCTTGGATAAGTTCATGATGGTAAGTGTGTGACATTACTTTCGAAGGGATATTTAATTTAAGAATCCAGCCGTTGAGACCTTTCTGAAAAATCTTGCCATCAGATTAATAAGATATATTGCAGGGCTTGCATTAACGGCGTCCCTTACATGTAAGTGAGGCAAAAAAAAATTGTAGGACGGAAAAATAAAAAATATTTCCGTTTTTGGGACGGAAAAAAAATTGAGTCAAAACTTTGAATATTTTTTGAAAATCTTGAAATCTCAATAGTTGATCATGTTTGACTTCTTTGAGGTGTATCTTAAGATCAAAATATGTGAGATTTACAACTTTATGTTGAGTAAAAAAGAAAAAGAATCCAGAAAAACGAACTATTGTAATGGGCGATAATAGGTTATCAGTTTGCATGTGACATATTTTTCTCACTGAAAAGCTGATATAAAACCTTCAAAATGAGTTCAATTGTACAAATGATGCATACTTACCTAGGTGAAGTAGTCTATTTGTGATTATATAACGTCAAAATGGTCTAATTTATGATATAAATCAGAGGATTCTGATCATGTAGAAAATGTAGTGATACACTAAATTACTGAGCGTCAGACAAATTCATACTAAAAAATGTTCTTATTTTTTCAAGCAGTTGTTCAGTGCAAACAGCAAGTATAAAGATAATCACAGTATAATAGTACTTACTATAACAGGCTGGAGGTTACATAACATAAGTGAATTGAATATAAAGAACATGTTTAAATCACAGGGCACGAATGGCAACATTTTGAAAACACATAAGACATGTAAGATCAAGTCATGCACATTCCAAAATAGCCCATTATAGCTAATTTAGCTAATTTAGCTTATATATTGGAGGACACACTTTTTTCGGTCGGGACTCACTTTTTAAATTTTTTTCCTTCATTGGGACTCACATTTTTTAGAGCCTAATGCAAGCGCTGTATTGGCTAGCTGGTTAGATTGATGATGTAGGAAGTTTTCTTTAAACTATTAAGTTTATCAAAATTATCAGTCAGAATCATCAATCTAGTATAAAGCATGAATATTATCAAGGAGGAGTTTTAAAAGCATTATGGCTTTTTGACATGAAATATTGTCCAAATAGATTAGAAAGCCTTAAAAGTACTTAAACTCAGAGAAAACAAAAAGTGTTTGTTTCAAAGAGTCATTCCTCATTGATCCATGCACACCCAGTAAATAGATATTCTCTTTAAAAAAACATTGTTATAAAAGTTGGCAAAATTGAATAAAAGATGAATAAAATAACAGTACCAAGTTCTTAAATATTAACTGTAATTATTTCAGCTAATGAGGAGAACATTTAGGCAAAGTCTACAATTGTTAAAAGCTGGCAAGTGGAAGAAACCACAAATAGAGAGCCTGTTAGAGGTGTTTAAGAAGATGGTGATAAATGGAGGACATAATGCGGCCCCTGATGGTGTACGCTTCCATTTTGCTGATATGTATCTGGATGAGTTAACCACTGCAGGAGCTGAGGAGGTATTAGTTATATTCCATATTAGGCAATATTGAGAAGTGATACATCCTTATTAGGCAATATTGAGTGACACCACCTTTTATGTTTTTTATGTGCAAAATCTGAAATTAAAACTGCTTTCACTGGTCAGTAACGCTGTACTGGTAAATATATTGATGGTTGTTACAATATCTTTGAAAATCTTAGATTATTTTGAAGTTTCTCATTTCTCTTCAATGTGATAACATAATAGAAAAGACAACATTATAAGTGTGATTTTTTATCTGTTTTCTCTGTTTTTATAGTTATCATCTGAAGAAACTCTAATGTTTCTCAAGCCTTATATGGAAGTGATTGCAATAACACCAAACAAAGCTCTGAGGGACCACGTTGTCAACAATGTTTTTAATGAAATCATATTAGAAGCTGTACAGAAGGTGGAGGATGAAGCCATACAAGACGAAGACGAAGAAGATGAGGAGACTGATGCAAAGTTGCAGGTACACAGAGTCATTAGTACTATAATCTCAAACGAATAGGAACAAATTCGCATTTTTGGAATAATATTAATACAAATATTGGGTGTCCCTAAAAAGTGAACTAGTATTTACTCATTGGAGGTGCCTTATCAGAGGTCTCAAAATATACATATTTCATATGAAGCATTTCTAAATTGATTTACTGATTGCCTTTTGTAGTTATCATTTATTTATAGCCTTACAAGGGTGATTTTCTGTGCATTGCATCACATATTTTGAACATGTGTTTCAGTATAACTACATCGCCATTGCAACTAGATGTCTGATCTTGTGTTTCAGTATAACTACACCGCCATAGCAACTAGTTGTTTAATCTTGTGTTTCAGTATAACTACACCGCCATAGCAACCAGTTTGTTTGAGCTTGCTGCAGATAGTAAGAAGTCGTTGCCGAGGAACAGACCTATTTTATACCAACTCAGAGACAAGTGAGTACAGTTCAAGTGTTTTATAATTTGGTGCCATTTTGGCATCGAAAAATTTTTGGCGTCGTTCCAGCAACGTTTCAGCACTGTTCTGGCACTGAAACCTTTCAACACCAAAACGGCGTCGAAAATCAGATTGCATTTTGGGCTTGTAGTAGATCAACTTGAGATTTTACAGATGTAAGAGCAGACTAGTGCCAAGATCTGATTATGTTCCAGGCATGCTTGGTAAATTACTTGGTGGCCATATTGAATTCAGCAAAGTGTGATTGATATTTGTCTTATTAGTTTCATTTATTATTTAAAAATATTAAAATATTGTACTTTGAAAAAAACATTTACTGGGACACCAAAACAAAAAGTTGTCCCATTGTTAGAAGATTCATGCAATACATTACTATAGCAACCATGAAACTACATATACTATATGACATATTGTGAATCAAGAACTCATTTCAAAGTGCCTGTAAAGGCCTTATCCATAGGTATATCTATATATAATAACCTAAGTGATATGTTAAAAGTAAATATAATTTTAATAGAAACACATATTTTAAGGTTCACTCAGCTGTCCCAAGGTACTTTGCCTGTGGAGGATCTATCCAGTGGTTCTGACGATTCCCTTACTGAGGAGCACGTCATCAAGGCAACCAAGAGACTGCAGAAGTTCTATACAAACACACAAGAGAAGGAGAGTAGGGCGGAAAAGAGAAAAAGGCGGAAGCAGCAGAGACTTGAAATGATGTCAGATATGGGTATGTATTAGCCAAGGTTCTTTCTAGCTGATATCTTGAATTGCTTTTAATGTCTGATATGGTTTTTGCAAACATAGATTGTTACTCTTGATGTGGGTTAGTGAACATAGATGACCTGGCAATATGAACGATTTTACCATGAATCATATGTTACACTAAAGCAATTAACTCCTATTGGTGGCTTTCGGAAAGATTAATGACCTCTTAAAAGAGCTAATATTTGAATTTAGGGCAACTACAATACTTTCTGCCCAATAGTTGAAAATGCAACATTACAGCGATTACCTGGATATAGAATGAAATATTTATTATTGAAACTAGATTTACCCGAACCTTATGTTTACAGATTGTGTACAGATTTACAGATTGTTCAATTTTAGTGAATTATGAATTACAAATCCTTCACTTTTAATTTTGTGTTTTACAAATTCTTCAATTTAAAAATCATAATTTAGAAATTCTTCAATTTTTTCTCTAGAAGAACCAGCAGCAAAGAAGAGCAAAACAGATGAGAGAACGGACACTTCACCTCCTAAAGACATTGTTAAAACTAAAAAGAAGAATAAGTTTAAAGATAAAACAAATGTGAAAAATAAAGCGAAAGACACTGGGGATAGTACTGGAGAGGATTTAGATGAACTTACTACTCAAGAAAGTATAGAAAACCCTCCTCCCCTAAGTAATAAGAAAAAGCTGAAAAAGAAGCGAAAATTAGAAATTGACGAATCTAGTGCAATTTCAAATGTGAACAATGATAATGAAATTCAACAAAATGATACTCCAGTTGAAGAAGTTGAAGCACCAAAAAGTAGCAAGAAAGAGAAGAAATTAAAAAATAAAGAAAATATTGAAAATGTAGCAACAAAAGAACCTACTTTAGAATCAACTCCGTCTTTACCCAAAAAAATGAAACTTAAAGATCAACCTAAAACTCCTGATGTCATCAAATCTAGTTCGAAGAAAAAAGCAAAGAAACTGAAAACTGACGTAGAATCCTCAAGCACCTCTGATAAACTTGAAACTCCGAAGACTAAGACGTTGAAACATGACAGTAAAAAACTCGTAAAATCAAGCAGTAAAAAAGCATTAAAGAAAAACAAAGCTGAAGCCACTACTAATGATTCGCCTAAAGTTAAACTCTTTGAAACATCTGAAAAGACTAAAGATATGGACACTGGATCTAACACAAAGAAAAATGAAGGAGGGAATCTTGAAGAAGAGGTGGAAATTTGGATACCGAACAAGAAGTATAAAGCAAAGACTGAAGAGCCAACTCTGAATATAAAGGTATGTCCTGGAAATGTAAGCTCTTTATTGTGTCACTGCACCTCACAGAATGAGTGAAATATTTTGCCATAGTCTTCAACTTTTGATTATTTTGTTACAAGTGCTCCGGTTTTGTGCCATGCTTGTAACCATGACAATGGGTTATTTGACTTAAAACACTTGTAACGAGTGTAGAATTTCATGGTCAATTTGACTTGAAATTCATAATAATCACCTATAGGTATGTTGTACAATGTAGTTACAAGTACTAGTTGTATTTATCTGGAAGAGTTTAGATAATGTTGGTTACCATAGCAACAAATAATATTGTGTAACCATATGTTGATATTTGTTTTAAATACATTGTATTGTTCTTTTGTTCCCTGTTACTTATGGTTGTTATGGTTGTTTCCATTTGTGATTTTTCTACATTTTTCTAAAATAATTTTTACGCATTCTTTTGAATTGAAGACCTGGATTCTATTTTCACTTTAAATTATCTTATTTTTATTTATTGTTTAGAAGAAGAAACAGAGTCCTAAGACTGAGAATAAACAACAGTTTGCGACATTTACAAAAGTTCAGAAAACGCCACCTGCATTTGTGAAAAAGTCGATGGATAAGCTCAAAACTCCAAAAACAGAGCCCAAGAAACACAAACTGAAGGTAAGTTCTGATTGTCTTGAATTTCTTAAAACAGTTGTTCAGACTTAGATCATATAGTTAAACTTGTAAGGTGGAACATTTTAGTAAGTGGAACACATTCATAAGTGGAACACTTCAAAGTTCATTTAACATTAACTCAATGTAAAACAAATCTCTAAGTGGAACACCTCACTAGTGGAACATTATTTTGAAGCACCAAAGGTATTCCACTTGCACCAAAGGTATTCACTTGCACCAAAGGTATTCCACTTGCACCAAAGGTATTCACTTGCACCAAAGGTATTCCACTTGCACCAAAGGTATTCCACTTGCACCAAAGGTATTCCACTTGCACCAAAGGTATTCCACTTGCACCAAAGGTATTCCACTTGAACAGGTTCTACTGAATGCTAATTTTGTCGATGGTATTGTTAATCAAATCTCCACTCTTGTGTGTCTTATGGAGTATTTAATTATCCCATCGAACCAAGTTTGGAGGGATACAAGGAACGCTTCCGTCCGTCCGTACGTCCGTCTGTCCGTCCGGGCAATAACTCAAATACCGTTGCCCCAATTTTGTTCATATTTTGTACACATATACCCTATGGGGGTAGAAGTTCTGCTTGAAAGCCGATTTTCAAAATGGCCACTCATTTAAAAATGGCAGCCATTTTTGTGCAGATTTTACAGTAATTTAGGTGCAATATGTAAAACTGTAATAGCAATATGTTTTAAATGTAAAAAAATTATATAGGACATTAATAAAGCCAGAAATGTAGATATTAAGGTGTCACAACGGTGAATCATTGAAAACTATTGAAAAAAATCTTTTTTTTCTAAAAATGGCACATTTAGAAAGTACTTTACATACATACCTCAAATGGCCACAATACATACACTTAAACCTACTATACACACCATTGAAGTTGGCATGGCTTCGTTTTTAAAGTTTTAAAAAACACTGGTATTTACTGTAGTGACACCTTAAAGAAGCACATTGCAGCCATCTTGAAAAATGGCGGCCTTTACTCATTATTTTACGATTTTTGCTGTAACTCTAAAAGAAGTGGAGCGATTTTGTTCATATTTGGTATGTGAATACTATAAGCATGGCACACTGTATAATGACACTTTTGGTAGAAGGTGGTCATTTTGATAAATGGCTGCCATTTTTGCTATATACTTTGTTTGTAAATGTGCCAAAATGGGAATTGCTACGCTTTGGCGTTACTGTTGTCTAGTTTAATTTTAATTAACATGTTTACACAAGAAACTGTGAACAAGTTTCGCTCTATCGTGAAACTTTGGTAATCATAGCTGTATTGTATTTCAGAATATCGGTGAGGTCCCAGGTTCTGCCCCTAATACTCGCTCGAGGAGAATTAGCTTTGGCAAACCTAAGGTGCAAGGTATGTCAATTGCCTGAATTCAATCTGCTTTGTTTGTCAATCATGCGATATCTCTTGTAGAATCAGGTTTCTTACACTTCTATTTCAGATATGTCTGTTTGATTGATCTGTTTTAATTCTTTTTATTATTAGTTTTTGAAATAAAGTTTTTCTAATTTTTTTGTCATATGTAATATTAAAAATTATGCTTAGGCTATCGATGCATTCTTTTGAGAAACTGTTTTTCAGTAAGGTATGAATTTAGTATTGAGACTGATTGATTTAAACTAGCTTTTAGTATTTTTTCAGAATTGTATATCATGTCAAGTTAAAAAGAAGATGCGTTCGTTTTGAAGTGCTGCAAAATATATTTCCTGTATTTATATTCATTTCACTTTCAGCCTATGCAGAGAGTCTCATAAAAAGCCCCAAACCTGCGTTTGACCCAGATGCCAAGCCAGAGAATGGGATTCTAAAGACCCCTCCAAATAAGATAATTTTTAGTAAAGTGAAGACACCCAAGTCTGGGAAACTTCACAAACACAGCAGCGCAGCAAAATCAGGACGCTCCAAGGCAGCAGATTTTTTCTAAAATGAAGATTGGATTACTCTAGGGGTTGATGTTGAATGGTGCCATCATGAAGTAAATGTTGACACTATAATGTGATTAGTGCCAATTTTGATGTGCATGAAAAGTGCCCCTTTAGAATATTAGTGCCACAGATCTGTTGTGAATTTCCTGAATGGACAAGATGGCTTGATTATTGAATAGCTGCTCATCAGAATGTTTGAATGGAAATCGAGTTTTACATAAATACGTTGAGTGAATGACAAACATTCTCACAATGATGTGAAAGAAGAAATAGCTTAATTAATATCAATATTGTCAGCACGGTTGGAACTAAATGCCTTATGGGCACTCACTTATCATGTTGAATGGAAATAGAGTTTCACACACAGCTTGAAGGACATTTTCTAATAGTGTGAAAGAAGGACTAACTTTATACATATTATAGGCTAAGGGAGTATGGTTGGAACTAAATGCCTTATGGGCACTCACTCATCATGTTGAATGGAAATAGAGTTTCACACACAGCTTGAAGGACATTCTCTAATAGTGTGAAAGAAGGACTAACTTTATACATATTATAGGCTAAGGGAGTATGGTTGGAACTAAATGCCTTTTGGGCACTCACTTATCATGTTGAATGGAAATAGAGTTTCACACACAGCTTGAAGGACATTCTCTAATAGTGTGAAAGAAGGACTAACTTTATACATATTATAGGGAGTAGGGTTGGAACTAAATGCCTTATGGGCACTCACTCATCATGTTGAATGGAAATAGAGTTTCACACACAGCTTGAAGGACATTCTCTAAGAGTGTGAAAGAAGGACTAACTTTATACATATTATAGGCTAAGGGAGTATGGTTGGAACTAAATGCCTTTTGGGCACTCACTCATCATGTTGAATGGAAATAGAGTTTCACACACAGCTTGAAGGACATTCTCTAATAGTGTGAAAGAAGGACTCATTTTATACATATTATAGGGAGTAGGGTTGGAACTAAATGCCTTATGGGCACTCACTCATCATGTTGAATGGAAATAGAGTTTCACACACAGCTTGAAGGACATTTTCTAATAGTGTGAAAGAAGGACTAACTTTATACATATTATAGGCTAAGGGAGTATGGTTGGAACTAAATGCCTTATGGGCACTCACTCATCATGTTGAATGGAAATAGAGTTTCACACACAGCTTGAAGGACATTCTCTAATAGTGTGAAAGAAGGACTAACTTTATACATATTATAGGGAGTAGGGTTGGAACTAAATGCCTTATGGGCACTCACTTATCATGTTGAATGGAAATAGAGTTTCACACACAGCTTGAAGGACATTTTCTAAAAGTGTGAAAGAAGGACTAACTTTATACATATTATAGGCTAAGGGAGTATGGTTGGAACTAAATGCCTTATGGGCACTCACTCATCATGTTGAATGGAAATAGAGTTTCACACACAGCTTGAAGGACATTTTCTAATAGTGTGAAAGAAGGACTAACTTTATACATATTATAGGCTAAGGGAGTATGGTTGGAACTAAATGCCTTATGGGCACTCACTCATCATGTTGAATGGAAATAGAGTTTCACACACAGCTTGAAGGACATTCTCTAATAGTGTGAAAGAAGGACTAACTTTATACATATTATAGGGAGTAGGGTTGGAACTAAATGCCTTATGGGCACTCACTCATCATGTTGAATGGAAATAGAGTTTCACACACAGCTTGAAGGACATTCTCTAATAGTGTGAAAGAAGGACTAACTTTATACATATTATAGGGAGTATGGTTGGAACTAAATGCCTTTTGGGCACTCATCATGTTGAATGGAAATAGAGTTTCACACACAGCTTGAAGGACATTCTCTAATAGTGTGAAAGAAGGACTAACTTTATACATATTATAGGGAGTAGGGTTGGAACTAAATGCCTTATGGGCACTCACTTATCATGTTGAATGGAAATAGAGTTTCACACACAGCTTGAAGGACATTTTCTAAAAGTGTGAAAGAAGGACTAACTTTATACATATTATAGGCTAAGGGAGTATGGTTGGAACTAAATGCCTTTTGGGCACTCACTTATCATGTTGAATGGAAATAGAGTTTCACACACAGCTTGAAGGACATTCTCTAATAGTGTGAAAGAAGGACTAACTTTATACATATTATAGGGAGTAGGGTTGGAACTAAATGCCTTATGGGCACTCACTCATCATGTTGAATGGAAATAGAGTTTCACACACAGCTTGAAGGACATTCTCTAATAGTGTGAAAGAAGGACTAACTTTATACATATTATAGGGAGTAGGGTTGGAACTAAATGCCTTATGGGCACTCACTCATCATGTTGAATGGAAATAGAGTTTCACACACAGCTTGAAGGACATTCTCTAAGAGTGTGAAAGAAGGACTAACTTTATACATATTATAGGCTAAGGGAGTATGGTTGGAACTGAATGACAATTGTAATGTTACACACAAGGAGTGTTGAAAGCCATTATTAAATCTCGATCTTCCATTGCCACGCATGAAATAATTTGTTAATAATATATAAAGTTCATTTTTTGTACCAAACATTTCATTAAAATGTTATAGCATTAAAATTAGGCTGTTTGAGTAATATTTGAACCCTCGTGGCAGGGCTAATCTTCAAAATATGGTAATATTGTTACCAAATTATGTAAGATCGAGTTTTGATAAAGACTTCCAATTCTTGTCCTTGTTTGACTTGATTTGTAGCCTAGTGGTTTTTTATATGGCATATACATTTTTGAAAGACACAAATTGACAGTTGAACTTGGGAAAATAGTATAATATAAAGCAACTTCATGCTACACTTAGTTAAATATGATTCAATTTAATGATTCAATTTGATATGATTCAATTTTATGATTCGATTTGATATGATTCAATTTCATATGATGCGATTTAATATGATTCAATTTAATATGATTCAATTTAATGATTCAATTTAATATGATTCGATTTAATATGATTCAATGATATCAGGGGCAAAGGCAGGATCCCAAAGTGTCTAAAGCAAATAACATTTCACACTTTTGATTGAAAAAGAACATTTGAATTGATATTTTTCTATAAAATTTGGCCTGCCTAATGCCTGGCTACATGCCTATGAATACTAGTATAATGAAATTGTATAAAAAATTACAAAACAGCCTAAAGAACATGTCATTTTTTTATTAGTAAATAGAGATGTTTTCTCTATGTCCATATAAATGCCAGAAAAGTATGAAATTTGTTACAAATTAAGAATGAAAAGACATAAAACTATGTTGAATAATTTCTTATGATATCACCGTCACATTCCCCACTTTCTGATTGGTCTATGTTCTACATGTGACTAGGAAAAATAAAGCCAAATTTATTGGCTTGAGTTTGTCCGTTGTAAACTAAGCTTGTATTCCCGAATACAACTAACGTCTGTCGGCTACTGGATTGAACTACTATTTTATTATCCCATAGAACGAAGTTCGGAGGGATATAGGGAACGCCTCCGTCCGTCCGTCCGTCCGCACGTATGTACGTACGTCCGTCCGTACGTACGTACGTCCGTCCGTCCGTCCGTACGTACGTCCGTCCGTACGTACGTCCGTCCGTCCGTCTGTCCGTCCGTCCGGGCAATAACTCAAATACCGTTGGCCGATTTTGTTCATATTTTGTACACATATACCCTATGGGGGTAGAAGTTCTGCTCAAAAGCCAATTTTCAAAATGGCCGCTCATTTCAAAATGGCGGCCATTTTAGTGCCGATTTTACAGTAATTTAGGTACAATATGTAAAACTGTAATAGCAATATGTTTTAAGTGTAAAAAAATTATAAAGGACATTAATAAAGCTGCAAATGTAGATATTAAAAAGCACATGGCAGCCATCTTGAAAAATGGCGGCCTTTACTCGTTATTTTACGATTTTTGCTGTAACTCGAAAAGAAGTGGAGCGATTTTGTTCATATTTGGTATGTGAATATTATAAACATGGTACACTTTCCTATGACACTTTTGGTAGAAGGCGGCCATTTTGAAAAAAAATTTGAAAAATGGCCGCCATTTTAACATATTTTACTATAACTCGAAAAGTAGTGGAGCGATTTTGTTCATATTTGGTATGTGAATACTATAAGCATGGCACACTGTCCTATGACACTTTTGGTAGAAGGCGGCCATTTTGAAAAATAGCCGCCATTTTAACATATTTTACTATAACTCGAAAAGTAGGGAAGCAATTTTGTTCATATTTGGTATGTGAATACTATAAGCATGGCACACTGTCCTATGACACTTTTGGTAGAAGGCAGCCATTTTGAAAAATGGCCGCCATTTTAACGTATTTTACAATAACTCGAAAAGTAGTGAAGCAATTTTGTTCATATTTGGTATGTGAATACTATAAGCATGTCACATTGTCTAATGACACTTTTGGTAGAAGGTGGCCATTTTGAAAAATGGCTGCCATTTTAACGTATTTTACTATAACTCGAAAAGTAGTTCAGCGATTTTGTTCATATTTGGTATGTTTCATATTTTATATGTGAATACTATAAGCATGGCACATTGTCTAATGACACTTTGGGTAGTAGGCGGCCATTTTGAAAAATGACCACCGTTTTTACGTTTTTACTATAACTTGAAAAGTAGTGAAGCGATTTTGTTCATATTTGATATGTGAATACTCACGAGCCTTGCACACTGTCTCATGACACTTGGATAGTAGGCGGCCATTTAAAAAAATGGCTGTCATTTTTACATTTTTTACTTATTTCACAAGTACATGTGTGCGATTTTTCAAAAATTTTATAGGTGGCTACTAAAAGCATATTATTTCTTCTGATGACAACTTGGCTAACCATTTTGAAAATGGTGGCCTTTCTGGTGTGTTGTTTTATGATATTTGCTATATATTTCGTTTGTAAAAATGCCAGCCATTTCTGTTCGATGGGATTCGCTACGCTTTGGCGTTGCCGTTGTTCTGGTTGGAAACTCATTTAAGTATGAATGCCAATGGAATACTGGCGAGTACTATTCATATTCATACAGTCATATCGAAGACGCTTTATTGTGGCGATTCACGAACCAATTTGATCGAAATTGAAATTTCATATGCTACATGTTCACAAGAGCTTAATACATGCACAGAATTAGCGACAATAAAATCCAATGAAATAAGGACAAGTGATAAGAGTTGAAAGTGACGGTTATGTCAGCCATTTGTGACAGCGGTATCTGACTTTACCGTTGTCGGTCTATTCCGGTGTGTTACACGAAATTGATATAATTCATGGTTACATCCATTTAGGTAAAACTGTACAGGAAACAAAAGCATCAGTGAAGAAGACTCAACTCATCATTATTTTAACTTGTATATGGTCCCCAGTGCAGGGCAGACAGCATGTACTAGACAGCCAATATAATTCGACGCCGTTTCGTCATCGAAAAAATTCGGCACTGTTCCGGCACCGTTTCGACACCGTTCCGGCATCGAAACCTTTCGACACCATAATTTTCTACCGGACTAATCAGTCCATCTGGTGCAGAAACGGCACCGAAATGGCGTCGAAAATCAGATTGCATTTTGGGGGTGTATACTGGTAAACAGTGGCGATGTCAACGCAGTAGCCTGACAGTCGTCACAAGTGTATCTTATCCATCCAATTTTAAAATGAATTTAAACCATCGATCTGGTTTTAAATGTTAAAGGGTTCAATTGTATTTTGTTCAAATTGTATCATTGTTAAACTATATATCTGTTTTAAATGAGCTTATTACAGATTATTGATATAGACATTAGACATAGATCTTGGGAGTGAGGAATAAGAACAGTGAATAAACAAATATCTCATCTATTTTATTATTTCGATGAATGGCCTGCACCCTTCACAAGTTCAATATTCCCTTAGCTCCTCATGTGCTTCGGAGAATATTGCTCGTGAAAGATGCATAGGTATTCATTAATTCTGTACATCATAGAATGAGAACGAGGTGTTATATGTGGTATATATACGAGTAAATAACGATTCCAAATAACAATTAAGATATGAAATATAAAAATAATCAATAATATACATGGCTCTTTGTTTAGATTTAGTAAACTTATTAGATTGGATATGCTTACATGATCTCTGGTACTGCACTCTTCAAACTAGTTAACGAAACGAATCCGTCTCGGAAACAAAATGTGGGACCCTCGAATTTCGATTTTCTTTTCCATATATCACATGTTGTAGGCAGAATTCACACAACATTGAATTACCCAAATGCGAGTAGGTAGTTACCAGTTTCACCACCAGGTGGCTGATTCGGGTCAATTAACATGGCAGGTATATAAGAAAGTTCCCTTAAACTTGAATATTATCAATTTAAGTGGCTCAATTTTCATATAACCCTTATGTGTCTGATACTTATACTCATGAAAATATGTCCAGGAAAGCAAAATATTATCTATCCACTAAAAGAAAAGATACAGGGTGACCGGAAAAAAAGGAGACCATTGAAGTAATCAATTTCTCCTAAACTAGACAAGTGCCATCAATGAAATTTTGCATACACTGGAACAGTTATATGGAAATTTGTTACTGAAGGTTTCAATACAAGCATTCAACTGGTTCAGGAGCTATGATCATTTACATAACATGCTCCAAATAGGCACAATTGAGACCAACGCAGAGTTGGATTCATATGGCAAACTACCCTTACATGTTCTGCCCTCTATGGCATTATTATGGCATTACATATAGCAGTGATTGCCTTCTTTAGGTCAACAATAGTCTGAGGATTGTTTTGGTATAGATTTTCTTTCAAATATCCATACAAAAAGAAATCAGCAGGATTCAAGTCTAGGCTGTAATGGCAATGAAGGGTTATCTGACATGTGGTTCATCATCCTGTTGCCAAAGTGCTGATTTACCCAATCTTAAGAGTCACTTTAGGTATTGGGCATAGTGCCATGTTACTAAAACCACTATATGGCACAATTAAATCCCATATGGAAACCAAGGGCTGCCCAAAACCTCCTTAGGATGATACTGTAACTGAGTGGGACCACTGAGTCAGAAGCCATAGGTCAGATAAGCTTCGTCTCCATACACCTCAAATTTGAATCCACCTGATTTCTTTTTGTGGGGCAATTTGAAAGACAATGTGTACCAAAACAATCCTGAGACAATTGCTGACCTAAAGGTGGCAATAAATGCTAAATGTAATGCCATAACAAGGTCGGAATATGTAAGGGTATTTGCCAAATGTATCCAGCTCTGCGTTGGTCTCAATTGCGCCTATTTGGAGCATGTTATTGTATTGTATTGTATATTTATTGCCTCATTTATATGAGAGAATACATTTTAGTATACATATGGTTTACATATAAAATATAAAATACAAGGATAAGATTAAATTATGTGATAAAAAAGTTGTTGTTTTGGAAAACATAAAAATAAAGTGATAGAGAAATTATGTGTCAAGCAGAGCCAACAGGTTGGCTCTGTGATTGTACATTTTGTGTACACATGATGATACAATTATTAACGTCTCACATGAAACATCTGAGAGACCTAAAACTTTCTTCATAATAACACCCATACTGTCACCACGACAGCCAAGGGCTTCAAATATGTTATGCCTATATGGTTCATACATAGGGCATCTTAATATAAAATGTTCAATTGTTTCAGTTTCACAGAGGTTACACAATATACATCGTTTTGAACCATTGAAGTTGTTCGTATTTAATACATGGGCGTTACATATCAATTGCATCATAGTTTTACACTGGCTTTGACATTTAGGATATTTCTGACAAATCAACCACCATATGCAAGGTTTTAAGTCTGTGACATAGTCACGTAGGTATAAAAGTTTGCCATAACATGAGCATTGCAAGAAAAATTGCTTGACCTCGACGGATCTTACAGCATTGACAATTTGCAGTCTCCATGACCTCTTCGACGGAAGATATCCTGAGTCCAGCGCATTTTTAACCAGATTTTCAATTCCTAGCATTTTGGTCTTAAGGAAAATGCGCCGGATAGGAGAGAAAATATCGGCATGGTTGTCATAAGTGACATGAAACATCTTTACTAACCGTGTTATAGTTATATCCCTGTAAATATTATTAAACCTAAGTAAACTCCAGAGATACATCATCTGCAACACTGTAATATAGCCGTCTATTGACAACCATCCCAACGGCATCGTTGCACTAGGATTGGCTGAGGTTTTGGGGAAAAATTGGATACGTTTGCCAATCTCCCTATGAGTCAATTCAAGCTTTTCAACATCTGACGCTTGGTAATTTATAACTGGTGCCCCAAACAGCATGGTTGGAATAGAAAAGGCCCAGTACAGTTTTGATGCTGTTAAGGGTGACAAACCACCTGTTTTGTGCCCCAGTCCCAAAAGTGAGCAGAATTTTCGCTTACCACTAGTGCAGCGATCATTAACATATTGTGAGATATCATTTTTACTAGATATTGGAATACCAACATGAACAGTGAAATTGACCTTTGGAATTCTCGTGTCACCTATCTTGAGAACGACATGACCTTTAACACTTGAATCAGTGACCATATCATTAAATGTCAGAAAGTTACATTTCGCTGGATGGATTTCATATCGCCATCTTCTACTATGTTCAAAGGCAGCGTTTAACATAAGTTGCATATCCTTTTGATTTGTGGCAATAATGGTCATGTCATCCGCATAAGAAGGACATACACAATTTACATCATCAATGTGGCCACCTATATTCATTTCACATAGATCCTGAATAAGGTCAGCCATGTACAACTGATAAAATAGCATAGATAGGACACCCCCTTGGTGGACGCCCTGCATGACATTAAAAGGTTTAGAAAGTGTATTTGAACTTCCTACACGAACGGCACATTCATATTTATGGTAATTATCATAAAGCATACGCCACAGTTTGCCACGGATACCAAGTTTATGTAGTTTGACCATCAATCCATCTAACCAAACGGTGTCAAATGCTTTTCTAATATCTAATGTGGCTAATATTACATTTCTATGCTTTTCGACATTGTGGGCAATGGTTTCCTGAACTAAAAGGGAAGTATGAACAGCAGAGCAATGACTCTGAGAAGCACCTTGTAAGTTAGGCATAATATTTTTTGCAAGGGATCCAATTCTTTTTAACACAATATGATCGTACACTTTACGCAACATGTTCATCAGAGTGATGCCTCTGGAATTGTCTTTATTACAAGGATCTTTATTTCCTGCCTTTAGTATAGGTATCAGTATACCAAACCTAAAATTCATGGGAGTGTATTCGTTTAACATGGTTGCATTAAAAAGGGTACATATGATCGAAATTACAGTGTCATTGCTATATTTTAAATGTTCGGCACATATCGTATCCGATCCACATGCACGATTATTATGCAACCGTGATATGGCATTACTCACTTCACTATCCTGAAATGGTTCATCAAAGAAAGTATTATCTTCAAAATATGATGTTTGCTTAATATGCATAATTTCATTTTCAATTTCACACTTGGCATGGCTGTGAAAATGAGGCTTATCAGAAGGGGTTGCCAAACGAGCAAAGTGAGTGCGCCATTCATCCCTTATTCCAGCCTCGTCACTTACGATGACGTCATTATCAGATTTAATTGGAGACAGACGCCTAGAAGCCCTATTTCGGCTCTTATTGAGAAGATGCCAATAGTAACGCTGATCAAGTGATTCTGACCTGTATAGACGATTAAGCTCATTTTGTTCATACATAAACTCACTACATCTAAAACATTTTCTAAAAGCACATTTGGCAGATTTATATTGGGCCCTAATTACATTATCCGCATTTCGAGGTCGACCAGCCGACACCCACTCACGCCATCTTTTCTTCTTTAACTTTACTAATCTGGTTAATTCATCATTCCAGAATGGCTTTACATGCTTTGAGAACTTCTTAATGGGGATATGTGCATTAGAGCATTCAATCAGGCCATTTACCAGTTTCAAGATATAACTATCAATTTGGCAGTTTTCCAAATTATTTACACCAATTAACCGTAAATCATTCAGAATGCCCTTACATTGCAAATCAAGAGATGATGTGTACGTTGATTTAATTTCATCAGATGATAATTTATTCCACGCATATCCAACACAATCATTTCTTTGAATTACATGCTTAACACTAGTGAGGTCTCTAAAAGTCGTGATTATGGGGAGATGGTCTGACGTGTTGCCAGGCTCATTGTCTAATATAACACATTCGGAAACATTACCGCATAGAGGAAGGGACACAATAATATGATCAATATATGACCTATAGTAATTACCATTTCTCAACATTTCAAATGTATGCACAGGACCCAAAGTAGCTCTGTTTGTATCAACTGCCCATAGCTCATTACTCAGGCAAAAATTGTGCAATTCTATGCCACTCTGCGTCTGTGTATCCCTTACACCATGTGATCCCTGTAAAGTACCTAAATTTGCATTCACATCGCCAAATATCACAACATTACCATCATTAGATATACGCTCAACAAAATCATTCAAAATATCCAAAGTTTCAGTAAAAGTGGTATGATGACAATTTTGCTGTGGCAGATACACAGAAAATATAAATAATGCAGAATCATCAAACACTAATTTAACACATAAAATCCTATCCGAGCACAGCTCTAGCATAGGCACGACCATATGGTCTAAGGATCTTCGCCAAAAAATGGCGGTACCGCCACTGCCCCAAACAGTCCCACATTGCATAGGATCCAAAATACTACTGCTTTTAGCCAAACATACAAAATCATTTGACAAATCATCTAACTTGTGGAGATTACATTCATAGAGTTTATGTTCGCTTAGTGCGAAAAAATCACATTTCGCCAAAATGTCCAATATATAGCGGTTAGAGGCCCCAAGACCTCTACAGTTCCATTGCCCAAATCGTAATTTGTTCTCATGAGGTGACATTGTTAATGATAACACGGAGTGAAATTCTGCGCTCGGGGCTGATGTGCAAATGTGTAGTGTCACAACAAGTAATAGGAAAGTGTAAGAATTTATCATTGTTTTATTATAGGCCATTATTATCATATTCATACCAATCAATCTGTGACTTGTAGGCGTCATTCATCCTGTCTAGGTTGTCGATTCCACAGTCATAGTCGGACTGATCATCGGCATGGGTAGCCTGTCGTCGGTATCCAGTTATAACTGGAATCGGTTTTTCTCGTCGCATGGCTGCTCTAGGTGCCCGTCGTTCCCAGCGCCTGCAGACTATTGATGGGTCGGGCCAAAATTTTTCTGATAGTAAAACATGTACATCAGTCTCGGGAACGCAAAGTTTGCATCCCACTTTGTCGTCGCAGAATTTATTCTTCACAATCTCAGCACGCATTACACGCACCCCAGAGTTACGAGCGTGCTGCACGACTGCATCGCGTAATGAGACATCAGATACATCAGGTTCCATCCTCAGGTTATTCACATATACAAACGATCCCCGTACATCTTTTACTCCACGGAGTTTCACAATTCCTTTTGCAGCAGTCGGGGCGGTGGATTGTATTGTTATGTAAATGATCATAGCTCCTGAACCAGTTGACTGCTTGTATTGACACTTTCAGGAACAAATTTCCATAGAACTGTCCTGATGTATGCAAAATTTCATTGATGTCACTAGTCTATTTTAGGAGATATTGCCTATTTCAATGGTCTCCTTTTTTTCCGGTCACCCTGTATTTCATTTTTTGTCATTTTATAGCATGGGGTCTATGGGTAATCTCCCCGAGCTAGAAGTCACATTTTCAAAGAAAATTAATTTTTCAAAGTTGATAAACACTTTTTAAAACCACATTTTTAGATGTAATTTTACATGTAGATTTCAAATATGATATTACTTTGACTGAATTTTGAATTTATAATGACGTTACTAGCATCTGGGTTATTCATCACAAACGTGTGCCAGTATGTTTTAAGAAAATATACACGTTTGAGAACAATTAGATCGATTTAATACCTCACTATCTCACTATATTATTACGAAAACAGAACATGTTAAAAGTGCAGATCTTAAAAATCAAAGAAAAGGAAAAATCTTCCCGAACTTTCTTAATGGAACCTTAGCCTTCTTGTCACTGAAACGGATCCGTTTCTAAAAACAGCGTAATCGAGTGCAGTACCAGTGATGATACAGATGTTATACATAGTATGATGTATAAAATATTGCTAAATATTGAGGTCTAATCCCTTTGTGTATCTCTAACACCCACATTATATTGGGTAAATCAAAAATCTCAAAATTTGATTAGATAATCATTTTGTTATAAAAGGAGTCCTTGGTTCATTTTGCTTGTTGAATTTGATACACGATCGACTCCTATGCCAATGGCTAATGTAAAAGTCATTCGGCGGGAATTGAACCCACGACTGATCCTGATTTTGTGTGGAGTGACGCTTATCGTCGTAGGGCATGCATAGTCCAGATATGAACAGCGTACCTAAAAACCATTCTCAAAATCTCTCATTAGCTTGTACTAACATGTAAAACAACTCATTTGTTATTTTAACCACACATCTCGTGATATCGTCCCACAAAACACGATAAGTTAAGACGGCGTACAGTGTGCCAAACATTAGTATATTATGGGCCGTCACACATTTATAAACGGGAGATTTTTATTTTGACAAAGGATCCGTACCTATTAGTGTACCTATAAGAACTTAGAAAATTATTGAAAAGGGTAAAATGGAATTCCAGAATTATTTTTATGCAATTTGAATCTTTATTAAGTATATTTTCAACAAATTACAAAAATAGTGTGAAAAAATGGTAAAAAGGTGTTTTTTACAGTGATTCTTAACACATGTCATGTTGACTCTTCAAATGAGTAATTTTGACATATTTTCACAGAACCTTGATTAAAATCTTGAGTTTTGTAGATAGACTTAATTTCACTTTTCAATATAAGAACTACAATGTGTCCTAATCTACTAAGCTTCATTTCATGTACCATTCATGCATAAATAGTTAGTTATCCTATTGTATTGAAAGACACTCTATTGTGTTTTTGTTGTAAACAGTGAATGACCTTCTCCATTCATTGACAGATTGAGGTACTTCCACAAACCAGACCCCCTCTGAATTTACCTTTATTGTTTAGTATTGACACTATTTTATAATTCAAACATAAAATAAGAGAGGGTCGTAAGTGTGGAAGATACACAATATGAAAGTATAGCAAAAATTTTAGTTTCAAAAGGGAGGCCATATTGAAATTGCCATTATGAACCTTCCAACAAACTCTGTCATTTACAATAACTATTGTGTCAATGTATCAAGCCACAGAGACATCCAACCCGGGTTCCCATAGATAATTCTGAGCACCATGTTCAAACCTCGAAACAGATTTGTATTCAATTTTCAATGATAACAAGAAACAAAGAAAACGTGTCATTTGCAATAAAGCAATTAATCACAGGTAACTTAAAATAATGTTTTTCAGAAATCTGTTCAAGGGGTATACTATTAGAACATGTGATATGTAAGCAATGAGCCTGATAATCGAAAAAATATGTTTCCGCTAGTCATTAGTTCAAATGAATATTGCTTGTTAAGTGTTCATGTGAAATAAACTAAGACTATTATGTCATCTATTATTCTTTCAATTTCTTTGACAATGAAAGTACATGTATAATGCAATGGAAAGTCGCAACGAGATTCAGCTTGAATTTAGGCTTTGTATTTTCAACTGTTGCTCTTTGTATTCTACCTTATCTTTAATGATGTTTTGACATAGTATCTAGGTTGAATACCTAGGTTAAAGCTACAGTATATACAAAAAGGGTGATCATGGTACTATTGTTCAGAACACATTTAACAAGGTTTGTTTTATCAAATGATAGATTATTTTTAGGGGTTATTTTATGGTTTGTGTTTTCAGTATGTTGGCCTTTGTGTCCCAGCTTAATGATATATTAATATACCCTCTAGGTTGAATGCCTACTGTTAAACAACTGAGGTGATCATGGTACTATTGTTGAGAACACATTTATTAAGGTTCATTTTTTCAAAAGATATATTAAGTTTTCGTTTTTTTTATGATATGTGTTTTCAATATGTTGCTCTTCGTGTTCTACCTTAATGATGTTCTGATATATCGATTGAAGAATGGTCAACATAGTTAAAATGATCATGAATGAAGACTAACATACCCTTAAAATGATATTTAGAATGATTTGCGTAGTCAAACTTAAATGCACTGAATGACCTTAGTTTTAATCCAAATGACCTAATTTCAGTTTTGATGTGTTCAACTTCATAATTGATAAAAGTAACTATTTTCATATTATTTTCAAAAACCTTTGGGGGCACCTTCAGGTACATTAGGTAACGGATCCTTTAAATCCTTTCTTCCTATAATAACTATTAACACCAGTGTTTGGGTCTAAGAGATCATAACTTTATTTCCTTAAACACAGACATATTTAACAAATAAAACTCACAACACATGTCATTATGTCAACACAGTATGATCCCTATTTATAAAGCAGAAAACATCAATTAACTTGTGGAACTACTGATGCAACTACACATTTATGTATAATATGACAAAAGGGTGGGAGGGGGGGCTGAATTTTTTACTTCCTGTACAAAAGTTGTTACTGGTTAGGAATATTCATATTGCGTTTTAGCACAATCAGGCACCTGGCACAACCCACCCATCCATCCATATTTAATCTCAATTCTTCACAGAATATCATCAATTTCACATTTATGGGTGAAGTTTCGGACCTTCTGTTTGTGTATGAAAAATTGACATATTTTCCCCACAAGGTATTAGTACACAGCTTGATATGAAATATCATCGAAATGAAACAAAGCAGTTCTAATACAAGGATTTATATTGGATTTTATACATGTATTATTTGAACAATCACTATCTCAATAACATAATGTTTTCAGAATCATTATATACGGATTACTTTATCTCCAGGACAATTTCCATTAACTGGATTGTACAAAACTCCCCTTATTTCTTAAAAATGGACTGATCCAGTTGACTTGACTGGAGCCGCCATATTGTTTTTATACGGGAAGCTTATCGGAACCTTTAAGGAAATGGACCCAGTCATCACAAATCTCATCTGCATTCATTTTTTATCGCAAAGTATCGTAAAATCCTCATTCCTTATTCATTGAGATAGACTTTAACATTGTTTTTTCGATGCATCAAGTTTCCTAGTTTTCATGAATTCTTCATACCAGCTGTACTTTACAGGAATCTTTGATTCCACTTTCCAGTACATAGATATACCCCGGAATGGAAAAATTGTTGACTTAATGTCATGCATTGCCCTGAATTCTTGAACTGCTTTTTTAGCAACTTGAATTCCCCAATCATCAATAATGATATACCCTCCGACAGGAACAAACTCATAAAGATTAAATAAGATATCCATCAAACTTTCATACATATCTCCATCAGCCCTCAGAACGGCTATTTTGTTATTTCTTTCAGTTAGTGTTTTTCTCAAACATGGTAATGAGTACACAAAATATCCCTGTATAAAATGTACCGTTTCATCAAGTAAGAAAAATTCGTCGAAATGTCCTCTTACAATTTCTTTACTGACGGCTAGAGCTTTCATTTTTGACCAGTGATCGTTATCCTTTGCCTGAGTTGCTGGTGGTAGTCCTTCAAATGAGTCGCAAACCCAAGTTTGACGATTTTGTTGGTTGTAAGAATTCATTATTGCCTTAGCAAACATACTAGCCCCACCCCTCCAAACTCCCGCCTCCAGGAAATCTCCAGGGACGCCATCTTGGATTACATGTTCTAACAGCTCTTGGACATTCTCCAAACCAATTGTGCCAATCATTGTGTACCTGTATCAATTAAACAAATATTATAATTAAGAAATATTATATTACTACACCCAGGGGCGTAGCCAGGGGGTGCGATCGCCATTTTTCGGTTTTCAGTCAAGGGGAGCGATCGTTGCTCGCATAAGCAAGGCAAAAAAAGATTTGATTTGAATTTTACAAAAACTGATGCAACTTCCTTCAAAATTTAACTAGAAGCTTCAAATAGAAAGCATTTTAAGCAATTTTAAAGCAATCGCACCCCCCCCCCATGGCTACGCCTATGACCCCACACACATTTTTATCACCTACTTCTATGTGCTGTAGAAAAATATGCAACAAGAGTCTGCTCATGAAATGCATACTTTAACAAGAAACAATTTATGACACTTAAATATAAATATTTTTGTTCAGGGTAATAGGGAACTTGAAGCTATTCGTAATCTGAAAGTGAGCTTTACAGGGAAAGTGAAAGTCAGATTTCAGGGATCATGTCATAAAGATTTAGACAATAAAATCATTTCAGAATTTCGAATAGCTTCAATATCCCTACTTTGAAGCTATTCGGAACCCGAAAGTGAGCTTTAAAAGGAAAGTGAAAGTCCGATTTCAGGGGTCATATCATTAGTTCAATAGCATTAAAACCTTATTATACGTATAATTGATAAATCAATTGTTTAAAAGCTAAAAAACACAAATGTGAACTCTTTAGAGAATAGCAACATACGAACATATCAACTGAACACAATTTAACCAAAACAAACATTTCAAGATCCTTTTATTAGTTATTTACAGTGGGTCACATTTAAATAGAAATATGACACAAAGTAAATTCTCTTGTCATGGATTTTATTAATAGAACAGTTGATTGACCAGTTTAAATAGTCTCAAAGAGATTAACCCTCCTTATACTCAGACCGGCACACAATTCTTTGAGCTTTGCCAGATGTTGTAGTGGGTGGCGAAAAAGTTTACCTATAACCTTGAAAACCTTAATGTTACCAATCACTTGCTCTACATAACTACGCCTACTCCCAATTTTTCTGTTTAGCCGCTATATTTTTTTACGTAAAAGTAGGGGTTTTCTCCATATTTCAGAACTTTTATACTTCCTAATGAGTAGATATCGTCATTGATATAATTTATACTAATAAAACAACTGAGTTCTTTGGGGAAATGCCCAAAAGGCCCACATATTGGGGCCTTTTTGGCCTAAACTTTTTTGGGTATGATCTGAAATAAATTTTGAAATAAATTGTCTTTTCTAAACCCTTATGACATGATCCCTGAAATCTAACTTTCACTTTCCCAGTAAAGCTCACTTTCAGATTACGAATACCATCAACATCCCTAATATGTCTTCGCTACAATCTGACATTGGTTTCTAAACTGCTACATATTTACAAATTTGACCTAAATTAAGCTACATTTTGTGACAATTTTGTGAGTTTTGATGCATATCTAACCTTTTATTGAGAGTCAAAATAACTATCAAAACTAAAAACAATAGCCAGAGCAATTTTGGAGAAAATATCGGACGGACAGACGGATGGATGGATGGATGGATAGACAGACAGACGCGCTTAGACTGACAATACTAGGCTAGACAGTAGTATGACACGATACTAGACTATATGGTGGGGACATAAAATAGACAACCCCCGATAAGCTCAACTGAATATGAACCAAGATATATGCTTACCCAACGCTTGGCCAATCAGCACCTCGCTTTCGTGCGTCATCATTCATTGCTTGGTTCCCGATTGCAATCTCACCAGCACCCACTTTAATAGATTTTGATTTAAAGGCATATCCTGTCAATGTCACTTTCAAAGTTTTCAAATAGATATCTCTTAACGACTTCAGATTCTGATGACCTGCTGGAGTTTGTTGCACAAATGTAGGAACTGCCACCTTGTTGTGACGCTCGTCTCTCATGGTTACTGTCAGTAAAACAAATGCAACAAGGACAGCCACAACAATTACAGTCAATTTCCACGCTTGGTCCCGCATCTGGAAAATTGATTCATTGGCATGAGAGACATTTTGATACATTGTTCAATATATTATTACCACCTTATCGGGCCTGTCCTAGGGCCGGGTATAAGTGCTAGTTTAGAAGACATTTATTTTACTGTATCGACCTGAGCAGATGTGTCGTCATAGTGGCGGGCCATAATACCGGCCAATAATGCAATAACGACCGTCAATTTTCCCCGGGAAATTAGATATCGTTCAGTGCGAAAGATTTTCTTGCTATTTCAGCCCTGGTCATAAACGGTGGTAATAATACTAATAACGTCATTTCTGCGGGCAATAATTTTGAATTCTGTGGAGTTAAATATCTGCATATATTTCTGAAGGGGTATTCACCGCAGCCAGAAGGGCGAGGTGAATACATCCCCAAGAAATGTATACAGATATTAAACGATCACAGAATTCAATATTTGTTTTATGATGTATTAAAGTAGCACACAGCATTAAAATTAGAAGTACACAATATTGTTATGATATGACGTTTAGTTTCCAAACGGTTGCCAATATTCTGTTACAAATGACGATCTCTGTCACACCATAAAAATTAGATTAAGATCTTCCATGTTAAAGTCCATAGTCTTCGTGCTTTGATAAGTTGACATTTTGAATGCATTTGTAAAATCTTTATCCAGCGTTTGTTATGCAGTATTGAACATTTTCTTGGGAGGACTTCTTGATACAACCAAGGGCTTATTTAATACCCAGGGCTTTGTTGTGTACCAAACGAAACGAGAAACGACACTACATCCGGGGCTTTGTTAATACCCGGGGCTTAGTTGTGTACCAAACGAAACGAGAAACGGCACGACATCCGGGGCTTTGTTTGGTCTTCATTAGACAATGGTGTAAACATGTAAAAAGGGTTGAAACGGACAGAATAAACATTATAATTTAAGTGGCGATCGTGTTTTCTGCTAATGTGTGTCACCCTGCTTCGCAAATCCCCCATAACAGTCTATGAAATATTGGACCGAGGGCCAAAGGCCCTTCGAAATGACGTTATAGTACTATTCATTATTTACATGTATTTCAGGTAGTTTCTTGTAATTTTTAGAGAATGAAAATTGCATGAAAATTGTTATCTTAAAGGGTTCCGATTAGCATCCCGTATAAAAACAATATGGCGGCTCCAGGCGAATCAACTGGATCAGTCCATTTTTAAGAAATAAGGGGAGTTCTGTAAAATCCAGTTTATTGAAATTGTCTTTGAGATAAAGTAATCCGTTTATAATGATTTTGAAAACGTTATCCAAAGAGTGATTGTGTTCAAAGAATACATGTACAACAGCCAATATAAATCCTTGTATTAGAAACCGGTTTGTCTTGCTTTGTTTCATTTGTAGGATATTTCATATGCCAAGCTGTGTGCTATTCATTTAAAACCGCTTAAGTGTAAAATTAATTTTGTTAAAAAGTGAAAAAATCCTAAAATGTTTTTTTCAAATATATATATAGTATATATCTTCATACATTTGTACATTCGTTACCCAAGGCATTAAAGTAAACTCCAAGGAAAAATAGGCGAATTTTCAAATTGAAATTAGGGTCCGTCTCAAACATGTCGATTTTCACACCTTGACCCCCTGATTAATGTGTCAAGCTATTCAAATTAGAATGCATCATTTTCAAAAAACCAAGAACGTTCCTCATGGTACTTAACTGTCGTTTAAAATCGCAAATGGATTTGGACTGCAAGCTTTTTCTTTTTGATGTGCATCACTTTGTCAACATGAACCAATAAAATCTATAGTTTTTCTCAATTTTTAACTTCCCCTTTGTTTTTCATTTGAATAAAATTGAAAGAGTCTACTCTTTTGAAACATGAATTGATGCGATCATGAAAAATGATGCTTAAGACGATAAGAAAATGATAACAGTTTTATTTGTGAAGAATTGATCATTAGGCTAGTTCACTATTCATCCGCATGTCGATTTTCACAAGACAATTAGAAACAAATGGCAATGAGTTACAAAGTTCACTTTAGGGACCGCTAACTTCACGAATCGACATTTTTGATATGTAGGATATAACAAGCTGAACTGAGAAACAACCAGTGTGCATTTGTATCCAAATATGACCACGTTTATGTAAAATTTTCCGTCAAAACCCTGTCGTGTTTCACATTTTATTCTAAAATATCGTCAAAGAGAATAAACTAAGTATATGTACATGTACGTATTACGTCCGCAAAGTTTATATGCACTGAACAAATCTTTTCTACATTCTTTTCACACCAACTTTACCAAAACATCGCACTGATTCATGAAACCAAGATTTACATTTTTAGATTGAAAGACAATGGGATGACAGATGCCATGTCGTCAAAATAATTTTTTGACACACTTGGCATATGTTTTCTTTTTTATCTCACATACCTGGTATGGTTCTTTGACTTGTTTTTACAATTTGAGTAATTTTTCCTTTGGGTTTAGCTTTTAATGCATGCTTAACCAGTTGCAGGTTGACGTAGTGACGTTTTTCCTGCATGTATCACAACAGGACAACCATTTACGTCATATTGGAGTACAAACATCATCTATCGAGATATGATCTGAAATGTCCCTTTAACATATTCCAAATCAAGAAGCCGGTCCTTATTCTACTCGAGTCTACGTTATCAATTGAAACATGATATTGATGTCGAGTCCAGTCCATTAAGGATGACGTATAGTTCAATCATAGAAATCATCTGCACTGGTGTAGAGACGTTTCTCTTGACACCATTATCTGCGGAGCGCTTCGCCGATGACCCCCCCCCCTCTCCCTCTCCAAGTTCCTATCACAAGAACCCTTTTCCATGGCAACTGGAAGTGTTTTTATTACTATGCTTTGGTTTATTCTGAGATTTTTGTTTTAGTCGCTAAAATTTCCGCTTTAGAGAAACAAATTTCTTTCGTGTCAGACTCGATTCTTTTTCGGATTTCTGATTTCGCATAACTTTCGCTATCAAACTTGTTTCTTCTGATGTTTTGTTTTTCGTTGAAACTATTGAAGTCTATATATTTTTAGTGATCTACCCCCGGTTTTATTTTTCGAAGAGGGGAAAAATCATCTTGCTTTTGTTGCCTCTATCGTCACATGCGTATCTCGTGCTTTATGTTTCTATGCTAGTTCAATTGGCGATATTTTTCAAAGAGGAGCGTAATTTTATGCACCGCATGTCTTGATTTTTTGATTTTTTATTCTCGAGCATTGCTTACTTTTTGTTTTTCTTTTTGTATGTTTTGCAAAGAATTACGTTTCACGAAGGGATACTGAATATTGTACATCAGATCGTAATAATGTATCGAGTAGTAGATCCGAGATCGTAATTAAAACATAATAAGCAAATAAACATCGTTGAAAGGCTATAAAATCTTTCATATTACAAATTAGAGATGCCTGTTTATGCTGTTCACCATTGAGAATGATGCATTCATTGAAAGGGAAACTGATTCCAAACGCTAATAGACTTTATGATTGCAGTCAGCAATCCCCGGGAATGCACTGAACGAAACACGTATTTTTGTAAAGACGTATAAAATGGAAAAGGTACGCTGAACAAAGAGAAAACTGTTTAGCTGTTATCTTTCCAATGTCTATCAATTGATCGTTATGCGTAAATTGCCGAAAAACTGTTATAAATGTGTTATCAGAGTATTGGTAATCATATAAAATCAAATTAATCCATCTTTGATTTATACAAATGACTAATTTACTGATTTGAGTTCAATGGTATAACCATGTCGATTTTCACGCATGTCGATTGTCACAGTTTCACACCATAATCGCGCATAGATGGGGTCGTGTTGGTTATTTCGTAAAATCTTTTCGTTAAAATAGATTGTGGATATAATGTTTTCTTGAATAGTGTCCATCTTTACACAAGAATGCTGCCCATGTTTGAATTACATCTTGGTCGTTTTTCACAAGAAAAATTGTGAATTTTCAGAAATTTTCAGATAATGCTCATTATAATTCAATCACAATTATTATCACGATTTGGAATATGATGGTCTGATAAACTGAATCAAGGACTTGCTAACCATATATAACCTATTGTTCTCGGATTCCCCTAATGCCCCGTGGGTGTGTTTTAACGACCATGTCGATTTTCACAGAATAAATTTTACATTTACTTTATTGAGTCTATATATTCGGTAATAGGTGGAGATCAAATCCGGTGCTCTCATCACACTCTGAATGAATGTTCTCTATGCCAGCATAACCAAAATTAAAAGATGCGACCATTTATTATTGAGATATGACATGTTTTCAAAAGCGTGTTGTCCTGTTACATTGACAATTTCACCGAAATTCACAATTTTGGAGCCAGATATCAACGCTACTTACAATCGAAACGATCAAAAAGTATGCTGACGTTCTTCAGATAAAGGAGTAGTAAAGGGTGCGTAAAAGAAAACTAACAGTCCTCACGTTAGGACTTCTTTTCGGCTAGGGTTAG